>ML346907.1:0-22829 GCA_005239505.1 Nicotiana paniculata | reverse complement strand
GTTGATGATGAGTATGAATCATTGAACACATACTTCCCAGATGAAGAGGTTAATTTAGTTGAAGAAGCAGTCCCAGATGACAGTCAAGTCTGGAAACTATACTTTGATGGGGCAGTCAACATCAAAGGCGTAGGGATTGGGGTAATTCTTGTATCACCTTCGGGGAAACATTACCCTACCACGGCGAGACTTCGTTTCTTCTGTACAAACAACATGGCAGAATATGAAGCTTGCATCATGGGTTTGAATATGGCAATAAATCTAAATGTGCACGAACTTTTGGTGATGGGAGATTCAGATTTGCTTATTCGGCAGGCTCAAGGTGATTGGGAGACTCGAGATATGAAGCTCATTCCATATAGACAATGTGTGAAAGATCTTAGCAAAAGTTTCAAGTCGATTGAGTTCAGCTACATTCCCAAGTTTCACAATGAATTAGCGGATGCCTTGGCCACCCTGGCCTCAATGCTTCCTTATCCGGGTAATACTCACATTGACCCATTGGAAATTCAAATTCGGGATCAACATGGTTATTGCAATACAATTGAAGTAGAACTAGATGGTCAACCATGGTACCGTGATATTAAATAATATCTGAAAACAAGAGAATATCTGGAACATGCTAGTAGGGATCAAAAGAGAACTATTAGGCAACTCTCTAATGGTTTCTTTTTGAGTGGGGAAATCCTATACAAAAGAACTCCGGATTTGAATTTATTGAGATGTGTGGATGCCAAAGAAGCTGAAATGATTATTAACGAGGTGCATTCGGGAGTTTGTGGTCCGCACATGAATGGGTATGTTTTAGCAAAGAAAATCCTTCGTGCGGGATACTATTGGCTTAATATGGAGCGAGATTGTTTTAGTTTTGTTCGCAAGTTCCACCAGTGTCAGATTCACAGAGATTTGATTCACTCGCCTCCTTCAGAGTTATATCCTATGTCGGCTCCTTGGCCTTTTGTTCTTGGGGAATGGACGTCATTGAGCCAATCGAGCCAAAAGCTTCGAATGGGCACAGATTCATCTTGGTTGCAATTGATTACTTCACCAAATGGGTGAAATCTATTACATTGAAGGCAGTCACCAAGAAAGCAGTAGTAAAATTTCTTCACTCCAACATCATCTGTCATTTCGGTATTCCAAAAACTATTATCACAGATAATGCTGCCAATTTGAATAGTCGTCTAATGAAAGAGATATGCGAACAATCTAAAATTGAGCATCGCAACTCTACTCCTTACCGGTACAAAGCTAATGGAGTTGTTGAAGCTGCGAACAAGAACATCAAGAAGATTCTTAGGAAGATGGTTCAGGGGTCTAGTCAATGGCACGAGAAATTGCATTTTGCTCTTTTGGGATACCGGACAACTGTCTATACATCAGTTGGCGCAACGCCTTACTTGTTGGTTTATGGCACTGAAGCAGTCATACCCGCGGAAGTTGAGATTCCCTCTCTCCAAATCATTGTTGAAGCAGGAATTGAGGACACTTAATGGGTCAAGTTCCGACTAGAACAGTTGAGTTTAATTGATGAAAAGCATTTGGCGGCAGTTTGTTTTGGTCAGTTGTACTAACAAAGAATGGAACGTGCTTACAATAAGAAAGTGCGACCAAGACAGTTTGAGGTAGGACGACTTGTTTTGAAATGTGTCTTTCCGCACCAGAAAGAAGCAAAAGGAAAGTTCGCCCCGAATTGGCAAGGTCCTTACCTCGTCAAGAAAGTATTATCAAAAGGATCTCTACACTTGGAAGATATAGAAGGAAAGGTGACTGATATGTCTGTCAATGCAGATGCGGTCAAGAGATACTATGTCTGACATGCCTCTGTAGGGACATTTTTACACTTAACATTCTCAGGTTGGGATGACGAAAGGCTACTACCCAAACACTGACCAACCCTAGTTAGCCCTTTGAAGCCTTTTTTATATTTCTTGGTCTTCCACTCTTTTGGAACCAGTGTACTTGGTCTTAAAAAAAAAAAAAAAAAAAGAAAGAGAGAAAAGAAAATCGTCAAAACAAGTTCACACCAATTGAACTACGTCCGACCTGATTCCTAAAGGATACGTAGGCAGCCTCACTCTGGGGTTCGGTCACACTAAAACAAAAATCCACATTTCCCAGTATTCAAAGAAACTGGGGCATGATTTTATTTTATTTTTAACGGTTTTTTCCGTCAAAATGGTTCCAAAAGTTGTAATTTGGTTCAATAGTTCTTTTTACCTTTCCGTTTTAAGACCATCTGATCAACTTTCGAGAATGCCAAGTTAGTATGTCACGGGCGATGCCTCAGCCATTGTAAAGAGAGAGAAAAAAATGAGAGAGTCTTATTGGTGAAAACCTTCACGGGCACTATAAGGCGATAGTGAGTTGAGAGAAAGGCAAATGAGAGAGGTCAATTGGTGAAAACCCACAAAGGACATCGTTGATCGATTAAGGTCTTCATATATCCCGGCACAAGCATGGTTAAGGAAAAGAACTCAGTTTCAAAGTGAAGTTTACAACGGATTTTTAGATTTAGACGGTTCAGATGGATCGGGCGTCCAGTCCAAAGTGCATGTCATATTAATTAAAGTCAGCATATTCCTCCAGATAAGTCTTTTTTTTCATTTTTATTTTTTCTTGTCTGAAAGGTATACTTCTTGATTAAGTTGTAATACCTATTTTCTCACCTTCTTGTTTTCTTTCGTACTATTCTTTTTGAGTTTTTCCCAATCTAATTTCGTCAAAGCAAAGCAAAGCAAAGAAAATGCCGCAAAATTGGTTACAGTTTCCCTGGTATATGAAGCAAAATTTTCTAGGCATGAACAACATAGGCAAAGGCATAAAGCCAGCTTTGAGTTTCCCTGACAAGCAAAAGGCTTGAAGGACTGAACAATTGGTCAAAAATCAACAAAAGTTACTCAGTTAGATGCTGCTTTGAGAGCAAGGTTGTTTGCTTCATAAACACATATGGTGATAGACACAAAATAGTCAAGTGTTGATGTTGAGAAAGAAGATCTTCAGAAAGTAAAGACAGAATCTTCCGGCAATTTCTATGACCATGGGCAGAGTCAATTTTCTAACAAGTGTAATGGAAGCAAGGTCAAGTCGCTCAAGAAATCAAGGCCACAAACTGACCACCGTTTTAACACTAATAAATTTTTCTTTGTTCAGAATAGGAACAGAACAATTTTAGGAAACAGTTCGTGAAAAGACGAACATCACCAAGTGAAGTTCTCAAATCCTTAGTTTTCTTCTGATATATGTAATCATGTTATTCTTAGTTTCATTATAGGGAATTAATACCCTATCTTCAACATAGGGTACTACATCCCCTGGTTGCATTTCTTATTGCTAACATAGGGTACTACATCCCCTGGTTGCATTATTTTCTTCCTACATAGGGTACGACATTCCCTAGTAGAATCTTAGAGAGCCAAGAGCCTCATTTCATTGCCAATCACAGGGTTATACATCCCCTGGTCGCATTACTTTCTGCCAACATAGGGTACGACATTCCCTAGTAGCATCTCAGTGGGCCATGAGCCTCACCTTATTTCCAACACAGGATACTACATCCCCTGGTTGCATTTCTTATTTCTAACATAGGGTACTACATCCCCTAGTTGCATTACCTTTTTCCTACATAGGGTACGACATTCCCTAGTAGAATCTCAGTTGAGCCATGAGCCTCGCCTTATTTCCAACACAGGGTACTACATCCCCTGGTTGCATTTCTTATTTCTAACGTAGGGTATTACATCCCCTAGTTGCATTACCTTTTGCCTACATTGGGTACGACATTCCCTAGTAGAATCTCAGTGAGCCATGAGCCTCACCTTATCGCCAACACAGGGTACTACATCCCCTAGTTGCATTTCTTACTGCCAACATAGGGTACGACATTTCCTAGTAGCATCCTAGAGTACCACGAGCCTCATCTTATCGTCAACACAAGGTACTACATCCCCTGATTGCCTTCATTCTTATTAACACTGGGTACGACATCCCCCATTATTTATATATAAGAAAAAAAAAATATATATATATATATATATATGTCTTTTTCAATTCTTTATTCTGCAATAGCAAAGATAGTTTAATGTGTTTAATAACTCACAAAAATTTCCTAGTGCAAACTGGGGCAGAAATTTTTTGTTCATTTTGTTTGTTTGTGATGGCTTGTAGGTTTTTTCCGCAAAGCACAGATTGGATGTGCAACAAAATAAGATAACAGCTCTTGCCAGAGAAAGTGGCACTTTTGATTTCAATACCAGCCGAACCAGCTTTGACATAATGTACGCGGAGACACAGAGTCTCAAGATCCATCTTCTCATCATCTGATCAAGAAACAAGTCTGTGAGAATGTTTCATAGTCTGTCGCATCGGAGAACATCAAGTTTCAGTCTAAAGTCAATAGTTGAAGCAAGTCAAGAATCAAGACAAGACTCCAGGTGGCATTTAGATAGGAATTTGTTAACTCTTAGATTTCAAGAGTATGTAATTTTCTTTTCATCTTGATGTATTTTTTTTTTTCATTGAATTTTTTACTTTTAAACCTTAAAAAAAACCAGTAAAAATACATTATTAAATATCTCGAATCTAAGAGTGACAAAATAAATGGAATACTCTAAAATACTAGAAAAACTTTTAGATGTACTTTAAATATTAGCCCGTGTATTCATACCCGAACCTTGGATTGACTTCTTTAAGTAATAGAGAGGTCATGTGCGCATTCCCGCATCTCGATGCCTTTAAATTATAATAATTATGTTNGGGTGCCTTACACCTTCCCCTCGGTCAACAGAATTCCTTACTCAGTCTTCTATTTTCGTAGACCATGAATTAGGAGTCAAATTTTTCTTTTGATAAGGGATTCAATAAAAGGTGACTTGGAACACCAAAACTCAATTCCAAGTGGCGACTCTAAATAACAAATAATCCCTTTTCAAAATGTCACTTCAATTGGAAAAACTCTTCTAACTCAACCTCGTAATAAGGTTGTGTAGACATAAAAGAGGTGTGACAAGCTCAGTCTAGGCAATAGAGTTATGTTGATCGTAAGGTTCGTGAATTGTGATACCAGACCCTGGGGTAGTTTTAAAGTTATATATAATTAGTTCTTGGCTCGGTTTAATTATTTGTTTATAATTTTTATTTTTTGAGTTATTCGTTAGAAATCATTAGATTTAATTTACTTTAAATTTGTCATATTGTGTTTAAGTAAATAATCAAAGAAAAATAGCTAATCAGATTCTAACATTGGCTTGCCTAGAAAGTGTATTGTTAGGCGCCATCACGATCCCCAAGGATAGGAATTTGGGTCGTGACAATATCTTTATTTTTTAAAGTCTTTTTGCTAGAGACCACGCGTAAAATAATAGAAAATAGAGGGAGAAAAATGTAAAAAAATAATAAAACGGTAAAAAAAAATTTAGAAGTAGCCGAAAAGGAAAATGACTAGCAACACAACAACATCCCAGTATAATCCCACTAGTGGGGTCTAGGGAAGACAGTGTGTACGCAGACCTTACCCCTACCCTGGGATAGAGAGGCTGTTTCCGATAGACCCTCGGCATCCTTCCCTCAAAGAACCCCACATTGATCTTGGGGTGACTCGAACTCGCAACCTCTTGGTTGGAAGTGGAGGGTGCTTACCATCACAGCAACAAACGAAAAAAGGTTTCAAAAAGGAAATAAAAAGCACAAAGAAAAGGAATAATCGGAAAAGGTTGTTCAAAATAAATACCAACTTGAATTTTACACACGACAAAAGCTTTCAAAAAGGTCTACCACCTATGACACCTTTATCTAGTTTATGGATGGCAGCATTAAATATTTAACCTAATTTAAGAAATTCAATATCTGTATATGGTAATTTTATCATCTTAGCAGGTGTCATGACACCGCATTCTAAAGGGATGGATAAACTAGTATAATTTAATATAATGGCAGAATACATCTGCAGGCCATTAAACTTGTACTCACTTTTCACTTTGACACTTTATTTTAGTTCCATTCCATTTGAGCACTCCAACCACATCTCAAATGTGTCATTTAGACACAAAATTTATAGGCTGCCAAACGTAATAGATGCGTGGAATTCACACGCCAGAGTAACCAATAAGATGGAGACACATGAGTTTATTAAAAATTAAAAAAAGACTTTTGAGAAAATAAAAATAATAAAAGAAAAACAAAAATCCCAACCCACCCCTCTCCTCTGTCATCTTCCCCAACGACCTCAACCCCCTTCCTTTCCATCTTCTTCTGCCAAATGAAAGAATAAGGAAAGTGTTGTCATAACCACGGCTTGACTCAATTCTAGGCCAAATTGTAAATTCCAAACCGTTAAAATTAGTGTCCACCTCCAGATCTATCTTTTTGACAAATTTTCAGATCATTCCACCATGGAAAACATCACCCCGATATTTTGTAAAACGCCGGCGAGCTTCAATTGCCGGAAATGGAGTTCAGGGTTCCAATCGAACAGAACGATCTTTGACTATGGAGTTGCCAAGTTTTTCTCCGGCATGGAAGCTGCCGGAATCAAGAAATATATACTACCTCTTTTGAGCTCGAATTCCGGCGACAAGATCAAAATCCGGCGAGCCATTGTACCTTGAGAACATGGTTTACTTCTACTCAACACTCTACTCAATCTTGCACTTAATCCGACCTTTGTCTCCTCCAATCCAACACTCAAATCCTGCATTTTCAAATCCCTAACTTCTCTCTTCTGATCAAGGATTATATATCATAGTTAGTCTGATCCATATATTATCAGTATACAATTATGGCTTCCGCCGGAAATCCAAACCAGCCCGATGGAGTACCGTTTGATATGCATAAATTCTTCAATCCTTCAACTCCTCCACCGCCAACGCCAACAAACCCTAATCCAGTTCTTGTTGCAACGGACAATCTCCATCAGTAACCATGGTGTGGAAGGGAAAGAGAGGGGAATCTGATAATGTGTGAAAGAGTAGGAGGAAAAGAAAGAGAAAAGAATTTTAAAAAGAAAAATTGAGGTCTCACGCTTTGAGAAACGGTGTAACATACGCGTTATGCAACCTCACGAAGTTGTGTTAAATGACACATTTGAAATGTGGTTGGAGAGTTTAAATTGAACGGAACTAAAATAAAGTGTCAAAGTGAAAAGTGAGGACAAATTTAATAGCATGCCCATATATTCTGCCTAATATAAACATCTCGCGCGAAAATGTTTTTAACACTCTTCCAATATCCTCGTCTCATTTGACTTTTATGTAATATTCTTCAAGTTTCCAGTCAAGAGGTAAAAAAGTGTCTACTTCGGTATCATTCTTATAGTAAAAATTTTACCTTCCCCGGTATTCAAATTAAATGGAAACATCTTCATTCTTCAACAAAGAAAAATTTACTCTTTATAAATAATTAGAAAATCATGATGATTATTGAGTAACTAATTGGATTTTAATGTTCCCAAATATGAATGGTCAAATACAATAACTCAACGAGAACTAATTGGATTTTAACGTACAGAAACTTCATGTATACTTTATGTCATTACTAGAAAATGGAACTCTATGGCCATGCCCATCCCTTAGCTTGCTCAGTTGTTTCTTTTCAGTTATTTTTTCTGGTTTCTTACCCGATGTATTATACTCGTGTTTAAAAGTTTCAAATTATTTTAATTGCCATCAACTATATCAGACAATAGAAATATGGAAAGTTGAGATTTGGTAGAGCGCGACATATGTATTAAACGGATGATAAATTCTTGAATTCTTCTCATGTTTAGGGATCGCATTGTAAGAAAATGACACGGGATAATACTGCAATAATATTTGTGAGAGGATATACACGAATTGGCTTGAGTCGTGTTGGACATTGTCCTAAGAAACTATTTCAGCAATATGAAATGCTTCCCCATGATTAAACAAGTTCATCTCTATTTATTTAGAGGATACAAAAACCAACAAAATTAACTAATAAATCCAGCAAGTTGAAAAAGAAAGAAGCAACTAATATCTTATGCCAATTAAAATATTATAGAAGAAGAAGGACGTATAAAAGGGAAAGAAGATAGAAGAATTTCTTCTTTTACTAATGATGAGCTCTTCTTGGTTTTTGGATGATGGGAGAATGATGGCCTAATCATGGATATATATAAGCCCAAAGAAAGCTTATGCACAAGACAAGTGTTTTACTTATTTGTCAAATTTTCTTCATGCAAGATGCCAAAACATCTCATGCAAAAAGCCACTTGGCTTAGTAAGGCCATTTGTCACACAATCTTCTAATTCAATGCCACATGTTAAAAGTCTTTTGACACATTACCAAAAATTATCAACAATCCCCCATATGAAAAGACTTTTTTTTAGGAATTCGGTGTAGGAAAGAGTAAGACTTATTGGATTTGCATGGTCTAAATGTAATAGGTTTGGTGTCTTCATGACAATGAACCAAACTTATACCAATAAAACTTAACTCACAGAATTACTGGTGAAATATAATATTTTTATGAACCAATAATTTTTATTGTAAGTCAGAGATTTTATCAATCACATTTTGACCCCCCGGTTATTTTGTTGTTCAGCGCGGTTTTGCGCCCAATAGGCCATGCGCGTGCCTGGTTAATCATGAGAGCTCTAGAGACTAGAAAAAATCTCATAGGAGCGGCTCACTCCACTATCATATAGATGAATTCATTAAGTGTATACTTCTTTTAAATACACCATCCATAAGGACTATGGATTTCATTAAGATTTATAACTCAGTCTCTCAATTAGTAGCAGTCAAGTACTCTCTTTTAGTGTTTCAGTGCCAATGTCGACTTGTTATTACCCATATGAACCTACTTCATGAGATCTCTAATCACATAGGTTGTGTTACCATCTCTATTGACAACATGTCGACCTTTACCCTATCTCTTTTGAGGTTCGAAGAATAAATTTTCTTCCCACGGGTTTAGTCAGAGGATCGACCAAATTTATTTCGACTTCACATAATCAATGAAAATTATTTCATCTTTCAACAGATGCTTTATGACATCATGTCTCAATTTCATGTGTCTACTTTTACAATTCTAAGATTTATTCTTTGCAATAACTATTGCCGCTTGACAATCAAAATGCATAGACACAAGAGGCAGTACATCCTTTATTAAAGGGTAATTAGCTAAGAAGTTTCTTAGCAAATAGGCCTCATAACAGCTAACTCCAAAGCTACAAACTCTGATTCCATAGTCGATCTAGCAATGATCGTCCGTTTAGCTGATTTCCACGATATTGCACCACCATCAAGGGTGAATACATAACCACTAGTGGATTTTGTCTCACCTGAATCAGAGATCCAGTTTGCATCATTGTACCCTTCTAAAATACTAGATTCACTATATAGGATACCATAATTCATGGTTCCTCTCAAATATTTCATTAGTTTATCTAATGCAGACCAATGCTCTCTGTTGGGATTATGAGTATATCTACTCAGTCTACACACAACATAAGTTATATTAGGCCTTGTAAAATTCATTAATCAGGCTCCCAATAATCTACGCATATTTAGACTGAGCAATTGGGTCACTATTATTCTATTTCAACTGAGAGATAGATCGAAAGGAGTGCTCACAGATGTGACATTAAAATATTCAAACTTCTTAACAAGTCTCTCAACATAATGTTCTTGTGACAACATTATTTCATCTTCACTCCATATAACTTTAACTCCCAATATTGTATTTACTTCACCCAAATCTTTCATATCAAAATTAGCAGACAAAAATATTTTTTAATTTGCACAATATTTAAACTTTTACCAAATATAAGCATGTCATCAACATAGACATATTATCACATAATCATTGACTACCACTTTAGTATAAACACATTTATCCACCTCAATTGAAGAAAAATTGTCTCACTAAGACTTGTTCAAATTTCTCATACCACTGCTTAGGAGATTGTTTAAGGCCATAAAGAAATTTAACTAAATTACAAACTTTATTTTCTTATCCAGGAATGACACAGCCTTCAGGTTGAACCATATAAATTTCTTCTTCTAAATCACCATTTAGAAAAGCAATTTTGACATCTATTTGGTGGATAAAAAGCTTACGGATTGAAGCTAAGGCAATTAAAACTCGAATAGAAGAAATTCTAGTCACTGGTACAAATGTAACACAATAATCTATATTTTCTTTTTGAGAAAATCATTTTGCTACTAACAGAGCTTTATATTTATCTAAAGATCCATCAGGATTAAATTTCTTTTTGAAAATCCATTTACAACCAATAGGTTTTGCACCAGGAGGTAAATTAGTTAAAATTCATGTACATTATTTTTCAAAATAGAATCGATTTCAACTTTTATTGCCTCTATCCAAAATTTAGCATATCAAGAAGATATAGCTTCAAAATAATTTGATGGTTCATTATCGACAAGAAAAGTTTGAAAATCATTTCCATAAAAAAGTATTCTTTTCTAAGCCTTTTGCCCCTTCTCAATTCCTCATTAGAGGTTATCTCATTATTTATTTCAACATGTGTATGAGAAATTTTATAAGACAATGGATAAATATATTCAAAGAACTCAGCATTCTTTGTCTCAATTATAGTATTGCAATCAAGCACATCATTTTTTAAGAACAAGAAATCTTATGCGGCACTACGTTCAGCATATCAAATAAGCATGTAATCTTCAGCTTTAGAACCTATTGTTCTCTTTTTAGGTTCAGGCAAAAGAACTTTAGCAAGGCACCCCTACACTTTTAAATACTTCAAGTTAGGTTTATAACCCTTCCACAATTCATACAGATTTTTGCCAGTTCTTCTATGTGATATTCTATTTTATAAGTGACATGCAGATAATATAGCTTCACCCCACAATTTATCAGGAGCATTAGAACCAACTAACATACAGTTCATCATCTCTTTCAGTGTTTTATTTTTCCTTTCAGCTACTCCATTTGACTCAGGTGAATAAGACGGGGTTACTTCATGAATTATTCCATTCTTTTCACAAAATTCATTCAAAGATAAATATTCTCCACCTCTATCAGATCTATTTCTCTTGATTTTTCTACTTAGTTGATTTTCAACCTCAGTTTTATAAGAAATAAACGCATTAAAATCATCATCTTTATTTCTAAGCAAATACAACTTAGTAAATCTAGAAAAATCATCAATAAAAGTCACATAATATCTTTTACCACCTCTAATCACCGTCTGCTTTAAATCGCCTAAATCGGTGTGAATTAAAGATAACAATTCACTTTCTTTATTTACGGAAAAACAAGTCTTTCTAGTACCTTTAGCTTCAGCACATATATCACACTTGTTAATATTATTTGAGTCTAAACCAGATATTAATGTTAATCAATATTCGACATTAACATGTCCTAGTCTAACACGCCACAAAGAAATTGACTCAACCATATAAGCAGATGAAGATGTATTTTCATATCTAGTATTAGAAACATTAAGCATAAATAAATCATGGTTACAATATCCATTACCCACAAAAATATTATTTTTGATCAATATGACCTCATCATTCTCGAAAGAAACCTTCACTCCAACTTTTGCTAATAATTCCACAGAAATCAAATTGGTTTGGATATTAAGAACATGCAAGACATCACTCAATGCTAGAGTTTTACCAGATATGAGTTTGAGAAGAATTTTTTCTTTCCCAAGAACGCGATTTGTCCTTGAGTCACCAAGATAAATAGTTTCTTCTCCTTCCTCAATTTGGGTGTAAGACAAAAATTCATTTTTGTTATGTGCCTAGTAGCACCAGAGTCTATCACCCAATCTTTCACATTGGCTGGATTATTTGTTTGGGAAATGACCGCAAGAATATTATAATCTACTTTAGTCAAATTTAATGTTGACTTAGCGAGATTATCATTTATCACAACTCTTTTCTTGCATTTAGGTGCATTTTTCTTAAAGATTTTAATATTACCATTGGATTTGTAACCATGGCTATTTACATACCTGTATTTTGATATTATTGTCTGCCAAAGTTGTGGATGCAATAACGTATTTGTAGCACCATGGATATCTGGCAGGACAACTGGAACTGTAGCAGCAGGAACAATACCAAAATTGGTAGCACCATCAAAAATTCTTGTAGTGGTATTACTTGCTGAAATAGTTTTTTAGATTGTAGGGAAATGACACGAAAAAATAACAACAATAATACTGCAATAATATTTGTGAGAGAAAATACACGAATTGGCTTGAGTCGTGCTGCGCATTGTCCTAAGAAACTATTTCAGCAATGTGAAATGTTTCCCTAGGATTAAACAGGTCCATCTCTATTTGTTTTTCAGATACAGAAATCAGCAAAATTAACTAATAAATCCAGCAAATTGGAAGAGAAAGAAGCAACTAATATCTTATGCCAATTAAAATACTATAAAAGAAGAAATTAGAAGGAGAAGGACGTGTAGGAGGGAAAAAAGATAGAAGAATTTCTTCTTTTACTAATGATTATTAATGATGAGCTCTTCTTGATTTTTGGATGATGGAAGAATGATGGCTTAATCATGGATATATACAGGCCCAAAGAAAGTTTCTCCACAAGATAAGTATTTTACTTACGTATCAAATTTCCTTCATGCAAGATGCCAAAACATCTCATGCAAAATGCCACTTGACTTAGTAAGGCTATTTATCACACAATCTTCTAAACTAATGCCACACGTAAAAAATCTTTTGACACGTTATCAACAATTATCAACTCGCATGAACAATAACAAAACGAGAACATATTTGCTGCAGTCCACCCATTTGGTAAGTGTTCCTTTATGTTGAAAATTAATACCAACAAGTGCACCCGCCCAAAAACTAAACCAAATACTAGAATAATAGAGGATAAAACTCCTCCCGCGAAAACATAAGTTAATAATCCTAAGTTTTTTTAGCCATGTTGTTGGCAATATTATGAGAGCAGCTAAAAAGACAAAAGTTTTATCGGTCTACTATTTTCTAGCCACCAATATAAAAATTTGCATGTAGGAATAGTTTTTGTACATTGTCACCTTCTAATATTAGGAACTCAATTGCAACCAAGTATAGCTCAACATACAAAAACATTGATATTATGACTCTCCCTTTGTTCCCTAAAGCAAATTCCTGACATTAGCTTGTGGGAATAAAGGAAGAACAATAATATCAATTTTCGTATATCTTGAATTATACTTAGTTGCAATTGAGTTCCTAATATTAGAAGACGACAATTTGCAAAAACTATTTTCAAATGCAAATTTTTATATTGGTGGCCGGGAAATAATAGACTGACGAACCTTTGTCTTTTTAGCTGCTCTCATAATATTGCCAACAACATGGCTAAAAAAACTTAGGATTATTAACTTATGTTTTCGCGGGAGGAGTTTTATCCTCTATTATTCTAGTGTTTGGTTCAGTTCTTAGGGTGAGTGCACTTGATGGTATTGATTTTCAACATAAAGGAATACCTTAAAGACGGAATGGCTCGGCAAAAAAAGGACAGTCCAGTGTCCTAAGCTCCCGCTATGCGCGGGGTCCGAAGAAAGACTGAACCACAAAAGTTTATCTTATGCAATTTTATCCTGTATTTTTGCAAGAGACTATTTCCACGAAATGGATCGGCAACTGTAGTAAATATGTTTACCTTCTGTTATTGTGGTCGATACGATATTTCCAACACTATTGTCATTCCATGAAGGATATGAGCGCAATCCAAGATCCAGATGCTCGTCCTTATATCTATGCAGCTACTAGCATTTACCTCTCTGCACACAAAAAATTATATTGACACCTTTGCATGTAGCCCACATATGCACATGATTTGTGAATAAATTTTGTTTAATTATAGTGAAAATCATACTTATCGGCAAATTAATCAAAATTTATTGGAGAATTAACCACATGCAATTGTCCACCTTTAGTGCTTTTTGGAAAAGAAAAGAAACAGAAGTAGCTTGATTTACATCTGGTAATTGAAAAATAGCCACGTTTCAAAGTAATCGAAAATTAGCGATTTTTTTACGTAAAATAAAATATGAACAAAAACACCTGGAAAAATCAGGAAAAGTTCTAGCATCATATGCTGGAGTTCGAATCTTTTACATATAAGATTCCAGCATAATACGTTGGAATTTCATAATGTAATAGAGTTCTAATATAATATGTTGGGAGTTTATATGCAGGGGCTCCATAATCCAACATATTATGTTGGAACTTTTCGTGTTTCAGCTAGTCTATTTTTGTCCAGATTTTATCTATGTATAAACAGTTGCTATTTATCCAAAAACTGGCCAGCCGTAGGCTATGTAATTTTTTTTCCTTGCTCTCAAGTCAAGATGTCTCACCTATGAACAACATTCGTCTTGATAGAAGAATAAAAAGGTAGTTCAGTTTATTAAACTCCCATTATGCATGGGATTTTAGAAACGGTCAGACCACAAAGTCTAGTATATGCAGTCTTAACATGGATTTTTGTAAGAGGTTGTTTCCACGTCTCGAACCCGACACCGCCCGATCATATTGCAACAACTTTCAAATAAACGTCTTAATAAAGAACAAAATCACAAATAAACAACACGAATTTGAGAGCCAAAAGCTTACCGATAGTAGGTAGATCACGCCGCNGGGGGGGGGGAATTTGAAACTGTAAGTGTATTCTCTGGTCAATTTCAGTGTGGAAATCTGTATAGAGTATGGACCTATATATACAAAGTATATTGCTTCTGAAAGAATCAATTCCAATATCCTAACAAACTGCTAACACAATGCGTAAAGGAGATTCGGTAAGAAAAAAAGATTACGAACAAGTAGAAATGGAAAGAGACTGCTAACTAAGATCCAATGGATCTGCTAAACGTGTCAAACAACGATGGGTTGCACAAGAATCGTGACTGATATTCAATGCGGTGCCAGAATTATGGAGTCAAAATATAAATAAATAAGCATATAAAAAAATCAAGGGAGTCAATATATATATATATATAAGAATAAAATATTTAACCTATCTGCACGGTATAATTCCTGATGAATAGGTGTCAATTGACTCCCCTTACAAATAAGTGGCTCTACTGCTGATACTCACACAAACTTAATACTATAAGTTCATGATATATGTCTTCACGGATATGGTTATCACTAAATCATACTCCCTCCGTTCACTTTTATTTGGCACGTTTTGACTTTTCACGCCCCTTAATAAATAATAATGAAATGCATAATTTACCATGATACTCATAGTAATTGACACATATTTTATTGGATTTGAGAAAATGATTTAAAATGAGTAATAAATATTGTAGGTATAATAAGAATTTTTTTTTGTTTTCTCTTCATATGCGTAAAGTGACAAGTAAAAATAAAAATTTATTTTTAGTATACATGTCAAGTAAAAGTGAACAAGGGAGTAATTAATTAATATCCATTTTTACTTCAAATTATTACTCCCTCGATCTAAATCTATGTGATGATATTTGAATGAACATTAAAATTAAGAAAGAATGAAAGATACTTATGGTTTAGAATGAGCCGTAGATATTCGTGTGGTTATAAATTATCTCATTAACGTTAAAATGACCATTTTAAAATCAAATTGTTAGTACTAAATATACAATGTTGTTGTTGTTATTATTATTATTATTATTATTATTATTTTGTATTGACCGAAAAAGAAAGAGCGTCACTATAGTTAGTTAATGTGATTTGATGTAAACATCCGGAGCGACTTTATAACAACGCATTTAAGTTAAACTTGACACCCTTCATTTTAAGATAGCAAAAAACAAAGTACTTCTAATTCTATTCATACTGAGAAGGCCAAATGCTTGACAAGCTGAAACTAATGGATATAAATGATTAGGTGATGAGTCATATTCTATTTTGATGATCTAACAAACTTTTATATGAAGGATCAAAGAAAGGACCTGATATGTAAACAGCATAACCAGTTATCCTCAACTCAAGAAATTCTGGACAGTGTGCTGCTAAACAATACGGGACCAATTGGGGGACTTGATCCCTTATCAGACTCACAGACGGAAGTACATGTCAACTCTACAGCTGTAAAAAGTTGTGGCAGAAAAGTGACTGCCTGCAACTATACATGCTACAGTGCAGTAACAGTGAAGCAGTCACTTCCCATTGGTTGAAGGATGTACTTTCAAGATATGGGACATCCTTCTTGGAATGTTCTAAGGTCTTTAATATCTTGCTTGAAGAAGAACAAGAAACTCACTTTAGCATTTACTAAAAATATCCTCTCAACCGTTAAAGTGGTCTCTAGCATTGAAGACTCAAGTGCTTCAAGAGCAAGAAGACAACCCCACTAAGACGGACCAATTTCATCATGTGTTGTTAGTGTCCTTAGTTGAGTTGTAATCTTGTGTTTTGATTTCATTGTATCCTACTAGCTTTTGTAGAAGCAACTAGTTAGGAATCTCTTAACCTTTAAACCATCGGTACTTGTGTGTGACTAAAGTTAGCCATAGGTCAAAGTCTTTGTAACTAGTGAGTGACAAAGTGGCTTGTAATGAGTATTACAAGTTAGAGTGTTGAAATATTTGTAAGTAAGTCTTTACAAATTGGCTTGTAATAGTTTAGATTACAAGTTAGTAAAGTTGCAATCCTACAAGTGTAGGTCGTGGTTTTTGTCCCCTTGAGTGGGATTTTTCCACGTAAAAATCCTCTGTCGCCTTACGTGTCTTCTTAGTATATATCCCTGTGGGAACTAGTAGAGGACCTGGTAACTCTACTGTTTGGTGGACTCTTAGAAACTAACAATTGGTATCAAAGCAGGTTCTTTCTAAACGGTTAACACCTAGAAAGGATCTATAATGGTTGTTCCACCAAATCTCAAATAAGGACAATCGACATATAGACCTCCTAGGTTCAATGGTCAATATTATGGGTGGTGGAAGACCCGCATGCACGATTTCATCATGGCTGAAGATTCTGAGTTATGGGACATCATTTGTGATGGTCCTCATATCACTATGCACAAGGTTGGAGAAGCTGGTTTGTTGGTACCAAAAACCAGGAGGGACTACAATGATGCCGATAGGAAAGCTGTGGAAAAGAACTTTCGTGCAAAGAAAATTCTTGTGTGCGGCATTGGACCTGACGAATACAATAGGATCTCTGCATGTCAATCAGCCAAAGAGATATGGGATGCTTTGCAGACTGCCCATGAAGGAACAACATAAGTGAAGTAGTCCAAGATTAATATGCTCACTACTAAGTACGAGCTGTTCAAAATAAAGGAAGATGAATCTATACAGGATATGCATACCAGATTCACCTCCATTATCAATGAGCTTCATTCTCTAGGAGAAGTCATTCCTAGGAACAAGCTGGTACGGAAGATCTTAAGTGTTCTGCCTAGTTCCTGGGAAAGCAAAGTCAATGCCATCACTGAAGCAAAGGATTTGCAGGCCTTAACAATGGATGAGTTGATAGGAAACTTGAGAACATATGAGATGAAAAGAAAAAAGGACAGTGAGAGAAGGGAGCCCAAAAAGGAGAAGAACCTGGCTCTTCAAACAGAAAAGCATGAGTCAAGTGAAGAAGACCATGACATGGCTTATCTCACCAAGAGATTCCAGAAGATGGTTTGAAGGAACGAGGGAATACCAAGAAGAGGCAGCTCAAGCAAGCCCAGAAACCATGACCTATGTCATAAATGTGGTAGGAAAGAGTAAGACTTGCTGGATCTGCATGGTCTAAATGTAATAGGTTTGGTGTCTTCATGACTATGAACCAAACTTATACCAATAAAACTTAACTCACATAATTACTGGTGAAATATAATATTTCTATGAACCAATAATTCTTATTGTAAATCAGAGATTTATCAATCACATTTTGATCCCCCCGGTTATTTTGATGTTCAATGCGGTTTTGCGCCCAATAGACCATGCGCATGCCTGGTTATTCATGAGAGCTCTAGAGACTAGCCAAAATCTCATAGGAGCGGCTCACTCCACTATCATATAGATGAATTCATTAAGTGTATACTTCTTTTAAATACACTATCCATAAGGACTATGGATTTCATTAAGAGTTATAACTCAGCCTCTCAATTAGTAGCAGTCAAGCACTCTCTTTTACTGTTTCAGTGCCATCGACTTGTTGTTACTCATATGAACCTACTTTATGGGATCTCTAATCACATAAGTTGGATTACCATCTCTATTGACAACATGTCGACATGTACCCCATCTCTTTTGAGGTTTGATGAATTAATTTTCTTCCCATGGGTTTAGTCAGTGAATACATAACCACTAGTAGATTTTGTCTCACCTGAATTAGAGATCCAGTTTGCATCATTGTACCCTTCTAAAATAGAAGATTCACTATATAGGATACCATAATTCATGGTTCCTCTCAAATATTTCATTAGTTTATCTAATGCAGACCAATGCTCTCTGTTGGGATTATGAGTACATCTACTCAGTCTACACACAACATAAGCTATATCAGGCCTTGTAAAATTTATTAATCAGGCTCCCAATAATCTACGGATATTTCGACCGAGCAACTGGGTCACCATTATTCTATTTCAACTGAGAGTTAGCATCAAAAGGAGTGCTCACAGATGTGACATTAAAATATTCAGACTTCTTAACAAGTCTCTCAACATAATGTTCTTGTGACAAAATTATTCCATCTTCACTCCGTATAACTTTGACTCCCAATATTGTATTTACTTCGCCCAAATCTTTCATATCAAAATTAGCAGACAGAAATATTTTTTACTTTGCACAATATTTAAACTTTTACCAAATATAAGCATGTCATCAACATATAGACATATTATCACATAATTATTGACTACCACTTTAGTATAAACACATTTATCCACCTCTACTGAAGAAAACTGTTTCACTAAGACTTGTTCAAATTTCTAATACCACTGCTTAGGAGCTTGTTTAAGGCCATTAAAAAATTTAACTAGATTACAAACTTTATTTTCTTATCCAGGAATGACACAGCCTTCAGGTTGGACCATATAAATTTCTTCTTCTAAATCACCATTTAGAAAAGCAGTTTTGACATCCATTTGGTGGATAAAAAGCTTACGGATTGAAGCTAAGGCAATTAAAACTCGAATAGAAGAAATTCTAGTCACTGGTACAAATGTATCAAAATAATCTATATTTTATTTTTGAGAAAATCCTTTTGCAACTAACCGAGCTTTATGTTTATCTAAAGATCCATGAGGATTAAATTTCTTTTTAAAAATCCATTTACAACCAATAGGTTTTGCACCAGGAGGTAAATCAGTTAAAATTCATGTACATTATTTTTCAAAATAGAATCGATTTCAACTTTTATTGCCTCTATCCAAAATTTAGCATATGAAGAAGATATAGCTTCAAAATAATTTGATGGTTCGTTATCGACAAGAAAAGTTTGAAAATCATTTCCATAAAAAAGTATTCTTTCCTAGGCCTTTTCCCCCTTCTCAATTCCTCATTAGAGATAATCTCATTATTGATTTCAACATGTGTATGAGAAATTTTATCAGACAATGGATAAATATATTCAAAGAACTCAGCATTCTTTGTCTCAATTATAGTATTGCAATCAAGCACAATATTTTTTAAAAACAAGAAATCTATATGCAGCACTATGTGCAGCATATCCAATAAGCATGTAATCATCAGTTTTAGAAGTTATTGTTCTCCTTTTAAGTTCAGGCAAAAGAACTTTACCAAGGCACCCCCACACTTTTAAATACTTCAAGTTAGGTTTATAACCCTTCCACAATTCATACAGAGTTTTGCCAGTTCTTCTATGTGGTATTCTATTTTATAAGTGACATGCAGATAATATAACTTCACCCCATAAATTATCAGGAGCATTAGAACTAACTAACATAGAGTTCATCATCTCTTTCAGTGTTCTATTTTCCCTTTCAGCTACTCCATTTGACTCGGGTGAATAAGAGGGGGTTACTTCATGAATTATTCCATTCTTTTCACAAAATTCATTCAAAGATAAATATTCTCCACCTCTATCAGATCTATTTCTCTTGATTTTTTTACTAAGTTGATTTTCAACCTCAGTTTTATAAGAAATAAACGCATTAAAAGCATCATATTTATTTCTAAGCAAATACAACTTAGTAAATCTAGAAAAATCATCAATAAAAGTCACATAATATCTTTTACCACCTCTAGTCATCGTCTGCTTTAAATCCCCTAAATCAGTGTGAATTAAAGATAACAATTCACTTTCTCTATTTAAGGAAAAACAAGTCTTTCTAGTACCTTTAGCTCCAGCACATATTTCACACTTGTTAATATTATTTGAGTCTAAACCAGATATTAATGTTAATCAATATTTTCTTTATATACGCGACATTTAATATGTCCTAGTCTAACATGCCACAATGAAATTGACTCAACCATATAAGCAGATGAAGATGTATTTTCATATCTAGTATCAAAAACATTAAGCATAAATAAATCATGTTTCAATATTCATTGCCCACAAAAATATTATTTTGGTCAATATGACCTCATCATTCTCGAAAGAAACTTTCGCTCCAACTTTTCCTAATAATCCACAGAAACCAAATTGGTTTGGATATTAGGAACGTGCAAGACATCACTCAATGCTAGAGTTTTACCAGATGTGAGTTTGAGAAGAATTTTTCCTTTCCCAAGAACGCGAGTTGTCCTTGAGTCACCAAGATAAATAGTTTCTTCTCCTTCCTCAATTTGGGTGTAAGACAAAAATTCATTTTTGTTTGCACAAATATGCCTAGTAGCACCAGAGTCTATCACCCAATCTTTCACATTGGCTGGATTATTTGTTTGGGAAATGACCGCAACAATATTATAATCTACTTTAGTCAAATTTAATTTTGACTTAGCGAGATTATCATTTATCACAACTCTTCTCTTGCATTTAGGTGCATTTTTCTTAAAGATTTTAATATTAGCGTTGTATATGTAACCATGGCTATTTAGATACCTGTATTTTGATATTATTGTCTGCCAAAGTTGTGGATGCAATAACGTATTTGTAACACCATGGATATCTGGCAGGACAACTGGAACTGTAGCAGCGGGAACAATACCAAAATTGGTAGCACCATCAAAAATTTCTGTAGTGGTATTACTTGCTGAAATAGT
The DNA here is from genome assembly GCA_005239505.1 of Nicotiana paniculata. Classification (NCBI taxonomy): domain Eukaryota; kingdom Viridiplantae; phylum Streptophyta; class Magnoliopsida; order Solanales; family Solanaceae; genus Nicotiana; species Nicotiana paniculata. The sequence goes on along the minus strand of ML346907.1, from coordinate 1,714 downwards.
TTTTAGATTGTAGGAAAATGACACGAAAAAATAACAACAATAATACTGCAATAATATTTGTGAGAGAAAATACATGAATTGGCTTGAGTCGTGCTGGGCATTGTTCTAAGAAACTATTTCAGCAATGTGAAATATTTCCCCAGGATTAAACAGGTCCATCTCTCTATTTATTTTTCGGATACAAAAATCAGCAAATTAACTAATAAATCCAGCAAGTTGGAAGAGAAAGAAGCAACTAATATCTTATGCCAATTAAAATACTATAGAAGAAATTAGAAGGAGAAGGACGTGTAGGAGGGGAAAAGGATGAAAGAATCTCTTCTTTTACTAATGATGAGCTCTTCTTGATTTTTGGATGATGGAAGAATGATGGCCTAATCATGGATATATACAGGCCCAAAGAAAGCTTCTCCACAAGACAAGTATTTTACTTACTTGTCAAATTTCCTTCATGCAAGATTCCAGAACATCTCATGTAAAATGCTACTTGACTTAGTAAGGTTATTTGTCACACAATCTTCTAAACCAATGCCACATGTAGAAAATCTTTTGACACATTACCAACAATTATCAACACACATGACCACAATAACAAAACGTGAACATATTTGATGCAGTCCACCCATTTGCTAAGTGTTCCTTTTTATTGAATACTAATACCATCAAGTGCACCCGCCCAAAAACTAAACCAAATACTAGAATAATAGAGGATAAAACTCCTCCCGCGAAAATATAAGTTAATAATCCTAAGTTTTTTTAGCCACGTTGTTGACAATATTATGAGAGCAGCTAAAAAGACAAAGGTTTTATCGGTCTACTATTTTCTGGCAACCAATATAAAAATTTGCATTTGGGAATAGTTTTTGTACATTATCACCTTCTAATATTAGGAACTCAATTGCAACCAAGTATAGCTCAACATACAGAAACATTGATATTATGACTCTCCCTTTGTTCCCTAAAGCAAATTCCTGACATTAGCTTGTGGGAATAAAGGAAGAACAATAATATCAATTTTCGTATATCTTGAATTATACTTAGTTGCAATTGAGTTCCTAATATTAGAAGGCGACAATTTGCAAAAACTATTTTCAAATGCAAATTTTTATATTGGTGGCCGGGAAATAATAGACTGACAAAACCTTTGTCTTTTTAGCTGCTCTCATAATATTTCCAACAACATGGCTAAAAAAACTTAGGATTATTAACTTATGTTTTCGCGGGAGGAGTTTTATCCTCTATTATTCTAGTATTTGGTTCAGTTCTTAGGGTGAGTGCACTTGATGGTATTGATTTTCAACATAAAGGAATACCTTAAAGATGGAATGGCTCGGTAAAAAAAAGACAGTCCGGTGCATTAAATTTCTGTTATGTGCGGGATTCGGGAAAAGATCGGATCACAGGGATTTATCATATGCAGTTTTATCCTGCATTTCTGCAAAAGGCTGTTTTCACAGGATGTATCGGCAACTGCAGTAAATATGTTTACCTTCTGTTATTGTGGTCGATACGATTTTTTGTGAGCTCGATAATCACTAGATGCAACTCGGATTCATCCATGCAAGCTCATATCAAGCTCTGTCATGGCTAATGCTCAATGGTGCAGAATGAAGAAGGAGGAGGACGGTTACAGTTACAGAGGAGAGGGTGAGAGAAGAGTGTATCAGTGTATTGTTATCCAAAGAAAAGAGAGAGATACAATGATATATGTATG
>ML346902.1:0-58616 GCA_005239505.1 Nicotiana paniculata | reverse complement strand
CTTTCGATATAATGCTGGCAATATTGAAATTCGTAAGTCAACATAATAAGTTTGGTTTTTTAACCCAATACTATTTTTGATAACATGAATGGGAGGGAGAAATCCATTGATTTACTCCATTGAAGTATTTTAGATTGTTTATCTATATGATTTTATTTCATACATTCTGCAAGATAAACAAGTACATACACTTATTACAACCACATTACAGAAACAAAACACAATGTATATCCTTGATAGTTGGGCATATTAGATAAACTTCCACCAGGAGCTGGATTACTATCGCCACCCAAACCAGCTAAAGGATATTTATGACAGTCGTGTTCTGTTTGCGAGCATATGCCACATTTGCGTGCATAAACGGTATCACCAGTTTCCATTTGGTTTCGTATAAGCGTTCTTTTTTCACCTGTCTCTAACACAAACCTCCTTGTTATACACCATTTTAAATGTTTTCGGTAGACAATAATGCTCAGCACTCACTGGCTACAACTGCCCATTGTAGGTGTTTAAGTATGCAGCAACACTATATTTTTATCAACGTAGTTGGTTGGCCCTAAACCTGTATATTGAAAGAACTTGATGGCATGTGAGCACGACATGTGGTAGATGGACCATTTCCCACAAGAGCATAACCTTCTAGATTCATTTATGGTGTATACATTATTTCCCCGATTTTGATGGATAGCGGTGCGTAACTTCAAAAATATTCATTCGTGGAAATACTGTAAAAATGAATGCCAATGTGCTCGTCGCCTATATTTCTAAAATCTTTTCATTGGTAGTGGCATAAATTCAACACCCCTTTCCATCAATGACGTTGCATTTGTATACTTTTCAACAAAACTCTCCTAAATCTGTTGAAGGACTTTCGCACCATGGCAGTGACAGGCAATCCTTGTGCAGACTTCAATAACCCGTTGAAAAAATCTGATTTGACACATTTGTAGTCAGAATTCCCCATCTTCTTCCACCATCCGCATGCAAAGTCCACTTTTTAGGCTTATGTCATATCAATCAACGATAGGTTCCCTCAGCTTCCTGCCTGATAGATTCCATGTGCCTCTTGAATTTATGCTCTTGGTGATCTATTACAGTCATCCACATTAAATCATCCAAATCCTTATTGGGATGTGCCTTCTGGAAATTGGCCTTCAGGTACCTCACACAGTAATGGTGGTAGGCATACGGTTCTTACTATGCAGGAAAATTCTTTACAAAACTTATAATACCACTATGCCGATCGGATATTAGACAAATACCTGAATGTTTTTTGACAACGTGCTCTTTCAAGTGGTTCAAAAATAGTGTCCACCTCTCTTGGCTTTCATTGTCACAAATAGAAAAATCTATAAGGAAATATACTGCCATTAGCATCTACTGCATCGACGATCAACACATTAATATCATACTTTTCATTGACATGAGTGTCATCTATGGATATTACCGGCCGGCAATGCAGAAAACCATCAATTGCTGGTCTATATGCCCATAACACGTATTGAATATATGTTCTGGTATTCCCGCACTCCGTTCAACTTTCCATTCAACAAATGTCCTGGGGTTAAAGTGTTGCAATGCGGCCATGTACCTAGGTAGTGTCGCGCCCCCCTTTTTCCTCTTCCGCGGAGTCCAAGTTTCGACATGCTTTGGGACAATTCATTTCCTTTTGAGAAAGGGGTATGAAAATTGAAGAGTCGCCATCTAAAAGATTTAAGGTGCATTAGGTCACCTAATGCAAGTAACTCAGATAAACCGGTTTACATTACCAGAGATTGGGTAAGGTCTTGAAATTACCTTGAGGGGAAGGTGTTAGGCACCCCTCGAGGTCCACAAATATGGGTCCCGGCCAAACTCATTTTTTGTGAATTAGTCATTAAGAAAGTAAAGCAGTCTAAGCACACATATGGATTACAAAAAAAAAATGGGAATAAAGGAGTCCTAAGTTTATTAGCCTGTAGGATCACATTTGTGCAATACCCGGTAAACCTTCCTCAATTAGAGGGGTTACACGTGGCATTAGAGCACATGCATCATATCCCTTACTACCCAATTACCCTCCCCTTAGTGGTTATATAAGCGATTCTAATTAAACGTACTCTACGCGTGCATTACCCGTCCCTTTCTTATGGCCCTGGAGGTGTTTAGGACCTCTAATTAAGGTAGTTCTAGACTCTCCTAATGTGCTTAAAAGGAAAAAATCTAAGCGACAATTTAAAATAAGTAGGAGTGTCAGGTAAAGGAACAATTAAGGGGGCTCACATTTACCTCAACAAATAAGCAGTCGATTGCACGTCTCAAACTACCGTATTTCAGATACTTTAAGAGGCATAAAGCAGGATATCTAGGTAATCATGACAAATAGAATATATGCAGCATTTTGTTAAAAGCAAAGCAGTGGAGACCTAATCATTTTGCCTACTGATTTTAGGGTTTGCTGAATCTGGGAAGTTCACAAGTAATTAAACAAACTACAGTTTTACCATTTTGCAAGAGTTTAATTATCCTACAGACTTGCCTAGGCGTGGATCTGAGATGTCCTATAAATAGGATATCTAATTGTCAATCAGGGTCATAAACGGTTTTAAATAAGCAGTTTGTTCATTATGTCCTATAGGCATGATGTCTAGGTGCTGAACATTACAGAACTGATTTTATACGTTTATCTCTATAAACATATTATCTAGGTGTTGGGACTGCTTTTAAACTTACTCTTATAGACATGGTTGCTAGATTTTATGCGATATAGGCATGACATTTAGGTGAGTGCAATAAAAGTCCTAAATCATGGTTTCTAATGCACATAAGAGAATGATCATGATTTTTAGAAAGAGCTAATAGCACCCTAGTGACAAGATTTCTAAGCAGACATGATGTATGCAGAAATTCAGAAAGCAGAAGTTTTAGAGCGAATGGTATGATGCCTATGAACATGTTTTCTAATGCACAAATGATCCTAAGAGCATGATTTCTAATGCAAGAAAATATTCATAGTAATCCTAAGAGCATGATTTCTACCCAATCTACCCACAAAAAGTATATGAAAAACCCTCCATTTTTTACTAATATCCCTAATATTTGTTTACAAAAATTATTATTACAGACCATAAATGAACTACGGAAATAAGTAATGTTATACTATAGGGAGCCTGGATAGGCCCAAAGTGAACTTGGAGAACCAGGCCTTCAAACAGTCCAAAGTACCATATCTCATAGTGCCCAAGAGAGTATCCTGGTGTGTCAAAGTTCCCAAGTGCCTCAGGGACCCCGGGAAATGCTCACACCAAGACCCTTTTAAAGTGAAGTAATTTTTTGTGCAATGTAGAAAGGCCAACCCCAGTGTGCCGGATTTAGAGGAATCTCATGGATTCCTAGGCAGTACACACACTGGAGGGGCAGAATCCTAAGTATTCTAAGAGTAGGAGTGAGAGTTCTTGACATAGTAGGAATAACTTTAGGAAAACAGACCAGAAGTAAAATAGTTTAAAAGTGAAAATACTTTAGGAATGGAAATAGTTTAGAAAACATATTAGGAGTGAAAAAAGTTTGAAAGATTTCCAAGAAGAGGCTCAGCCAACCAAAACACACAACAAAAAGTCACAAAGTTTCAAACCCAAGATTCACATTACCTAGTTTCAATTTAGCTTATTAGTTAATCTTAGGCATAAATCATACTGAGAACAAAGAGTAACACAGAGAGGGAGCAGGGGTTGGGAGCACAGAATCCTTAATCAGGAGCACGTAGAAATAGAGTGAAGGCAGTCATGATAGTTAACGGGGATAGGAGCAGGTGAGGATAGATAACAATTCATTAGGACATACTGATTTAAGGTCTAAACAAGAATCACTCAAGTCTAACATTCCTACTTAGTGATAGTGAATCACACTATCACTAAGAAAGAACTATTCAAATCCCTAAATAGGAATCACACTATCCTAGGAAAGAACTATTCAAATCCCTAAATAGGAATCAACCAAGTAAACTTTCCCAAGAATACTGATTTTAACGTGGACAAATTGTTCAAATAGAAATCAATCAAGTACAAGCCCAAAGAATACTGCTTTTAACAGGGAAATCATTCAAATCCCTAAATAGAATTAGTTAGTACAACTGATTCACAGAAAGAAACATAATAATGGAAAAAATAGAATAAATCAGTGTAACCATTAGAAACATCTAGGGTTCGAGCATACATGCGAAGATTAACCAAGCACGTAAAGATATGGCTATATTAAACATTGAAATCAAAAAATCTTTTAAAGAGGAGTTTGGGAAGAACCCTAGTTTCATAAAGAGTGAATAAAAATCGAAGCAGTTAATTAAAGACAAAGATTTTCAAGGGAAAACCCCTGATAATACTCGAATCACTTCAGATCTATAAGGATCTAAGAAGATTCGAACAGTAGTGAAACTAGGGTTTTTCAGAAACAGTAGAGATGAAGAAACTCGGCCAAAAACCCATGGACTCATACTAAAAACAAGAGGAAATCCATACTCACAAACGAAAAATGGCCTTAGACAGGCCGGCAAGCAAGTTGGAAAGGTTGGATCTCCATGAGATTTTCTCAAGGATCCATGAAATCAAACAGCCAGGAAGCATAGAAATCTAGTAGTGGTTGGAGAATGCATGAAAACTCCATAGATGGGAGCTTTTCGCCAGTGACGATGATTAGGTTTAAGGGTGAGTTGAGAGATAATGGGAGAGGTTAGGGAACCAGTGACGGTGAAAATGAAAGAGTGAAGGGGGAGTTAGGTTTGTTGGTGAATTAAAATGGTAAGTAAGGTTGTGGACCGTTGATCTAAAAGATCAACGGCCACGAACGAACGGGGCTATTGGGTCGGGCAGGTATAGGTTGGGCCTGGGGGGGAAATTGGGCTTGTATATTAAGGGGTTTGGGCTAGTTGAATGGGTTAGGTTCGAAAAATAAATGGAATAAAAGGGTTATTTGTTAAATACCCAATTAATTGGTAAAAGAAATTATAAAATAATTAACAAATTATAAAAAAATTATTTTCATGCATAGAAATGGTTTAAAATAATTACTCAATATTGTAAAAAATACAACAAGCTACTTTCTGGTAAAATAATGTAATAATGCATGTACGGGCTATAATTGCAAAGGTATTGCAATTATAACCCAAAAAATATAAATGTGGCTATTTGTGAAATAATTTAAGCTTAATATAAATATATGTAACAAAATTAAGCCATGAAATTGTTACAAAGTCATTGGTAATGGAGTTAATGATTATTTATATAAATAAAAATATTGGGATAAATTAATTAAAATCCTTAAAAATGCACAAATTATGGAAAAATATTAATTGATGCTAATGCATAGTTCTGAAGGTATGCATGCATTTTGAAACATATTATAGGGAAAAATTGGGTATCAACAGCTGCCCCTCTTTACTCGGGAAGGATGAAAGACTTGTCGGGTAAAGATATGATGGCCAATTTTGACCGAGCGAGATGCTTTGAGAGATTTAGGCTGCACTCTGGTTTCCGAGCTGCCTACATATCCCTTGTTTTGCAGGAATCAGGTAGTGTATAGTTCTGGATCCATCGGCGGAGTATATCGATGAAGTTACCATAAGAACAGGCGCAAGGTTTTGGGATCGGTGAAATGGTTACGGTCAAGTTTGAGATAATATGAGGGAACTAGAGCGGAATCGCTCCTGTTGGGGTAGCGCTTTGCTCATAGGATCACCTGCAAGTAAGGAGGTACTACGAGCATATATATGTGCATGAATTTAAACGTGATGCAAATTCCCTTCAGACCATGAGAATCGTCTTTGGACTATTGAGAATGACGTCCTTAGACCATGATGTCATGGGCCATGAATTGTTCAGTGAGGGATTCGCAGGCCATGATTTTCTCAGGCCATGAAAATGGTGCCTCCGAACCATGGCGCCTTTGAATAATGATATGAAAATTTGAGAGATCCTCAGGCCATGGCATGATGTCTTCCGGCTATGGGGATGGTGCCTTCAGACTATGACGCCCTCTGACAAATTGGCGATATTTCAGCCCATGATATGCAAATACATTATGTCAGAAGCGATAAGACAAGGCTTAGTCTTGTATAAATTTGAGGGCAGATCTTAGCCCGAAAGAAGAGAATAGGTAATGCAAAAGAGACAGTGCTTAGTCTCGTGCAAATAAAATAAAGTGCTTAGCCTTATGCAAATATGGAGGCAGGCTTAGCCTCATGCAAAACTCGGGACAGGGCTTAGTCCCATGCAAAGATTGAGACAGGGCTTAGTCTCATGCATAATTGAAGGCAGTTCTTAGTCCTATTCAAATAAGAAGGCAGGTATTAGCCTCATGCAAGATTGGGGACAAGGCTTAGTCCCATGCAAAGAGAAGGCAACGCTTAGCCTTATGCAAATATGGAGGCAGGGCTTAGCCTCATTCAATATTGAGACAGAGCTTAGTCTCATGCAAATAAAAGGCAATGCTTAGCCTTATGAAAATATGGAGGCATGTCTTAGCCTCATGCAAGATTGGGGACATGGCTTAGTCCATGAAAAGAGAAGGCAACGCTTAGCCTTATGCAAATATGGAGACAGGGCTTAGCCTCATGCAAGATTGAGACAGAGCTTAGTCTCATGCAAATAAAAAGCAATGTTTAGCCTTATGCAAATATGGAGGCAGGGCTTAGCCTCATGCAAGATTTGGGACAGGGCTTAGTCCCATGCAAAGAGAACAAATAGTAGGTGATAGCAGAGTATTTCTTACCTGGAAGTGGATTCAGTATCGTTGTTTTTATGAAGATTGTGATTTCGAGGCGTGCATATTCCTTGTTGCATTCAAAGAAAAATCGTGAGTTTTGTAAGGGGGAGGTCGGTTCGTGACTCTGCCGGCTTGCTTGACTTCATTTGCTTTTTCTGAAGATCCTATTCAAATCATTGGGAGTTGAATTTGCTAAAAAGAGTTATTTCAAAAGCAAGCATGCATAGTTTTCAAAGTCATAGAAAAAATATGTTTATTTTAGAAATTGGTTAGATGAACCAGTGATTGTGACATGATCCGAGACATTACGAATTCTCTTGCCGTATAATTTTGAGGGTCAGTTAGACGGACAAACATTTCTAACGATTGTATATGCTGCGATCGGCTGAACTTGCTTTGGAATTTTAAGGGTCCTCCTCAAAATTCTACCCCAGTTTCTGATGGTGGGGAAAATGAAAATTTTATTGAATTGTGACCGAACCCACAGGGCTGCCTACGTATCCCCTCTTAAAAGGGAATCATGTCGAGTGTAGCTTAAATTACATCATATGCGGAAAACATAGATAGTTACACATAATATAGCTTGACTGCATCTGAATTGATTAGTTTTGGCCACACTTCTTCGTCCATTTCTGAATGTATGAGGGCTCCCCCTGTCAATACTCTATGAACCATGTAAGGACCTTTCCAGTTGGGAGAGAATTTCCCTTCTGCTTCATCCTGATGTGGAAAGATCTTCAACACCAGCTGTCCCGGTGTGAACTGTCTCGGCTTAACCTTTTTGTTGAAAGCTCTGGACATTCTGTTCTGATAAAGTTGTCCGTGACATACTGCATCCTTTTTCCGTCTATGAGAGCTAGATGCTCATAACGGCTTTTTATCCATTCTGCGTCGCTGAGCTCAACTTCTTGTATGATCCTTAAGGATGGAATCTCTACTTCGGCGGGAATAACAGCTTCAGTACCATAAACCAGCAAATAGGGTGTTGCCCCGGTTGATGTGCGGACTGTGGTACGGTATCTTAGTAAGGCGAATGGTAGTTTCTCGTGCCACTGTTTGTGATTCTCTACCATTTTCCTCAGTATTTTCTTGATGTTCTTGTTGGCGGCTTCTACGGCTCCATTCATTTGAGGTCTTTATGTTGTGGAATTCTTGTTCTTGATTTTGAAAGTCTCTCACATGGTCTTCATCAAGTCACTATTGAGGTTGGCGGCATTATCAATGATGATGGATTCTGGAACTCCGACCGACAAACAATCCGGTCGCGGACAAAATCTGCCACAACCTTCTTAGTCACTGCTTTTAAGATGCTGTTTTGACCCATTTGGTGAAGCATCAATAGCTACCAAGATGAATTGATGCCCATTTAAGGTGGTGGGCTCGATGGGACCAATGACATACTTTCCCCTGGCGGCGAATGGACAAGGTGAGCTTGTTGCGTTGAGCTCATTTGGCAGTACTTTTATCATATCTGCGTGCACTTGACATTAATAGCATTTTCGGACATACTGGATGCAATTTGTCTCCATGGTCATCTTGAAATAGCCGGCCCTAAGTATCTTCTTGGCCAAGACAAATCTATTCATATGCGGGCCGCAGGTTCTGACATGTATCTCTTCTAGAAACTTAGAATCTTCGTTCGTGTCGACACACCTCAATAATCCCAAATCAGTAGTTCTTCTATATCGGGTTCCTCAGCTGTGGAAGAAATTGTTGGATAATCTCCGAAGCGTGCGTTTCTGAGTATGGTCTACATGCTCCGGGTATTCTCCTTTTGTGAGTTACAATTTGAAGTCGTGGAACCAAGGCTTCCCATCTGTTTTTTCTTCAACATGAGCACAATATGTCAGTTGACTATGGATCCTTACTGGGATAGGATCAATGAAGTTCTTGTCTGGATGTTGTATCATTGATGACAAAGTGGCCAATGCATCGGCAAACTCATTATGAGTTCTGGGAACATGTCGAAACTCTATCTTTGTGAACCTTTTCTTCAATTCGTGCACATGGTGCAGATATGGTAATATCTTGGAATTCTTGGTTTCCCATTCTCCTTGTACCTGATGCACAAGCAAACCCGAATCGCTGATTACTTGAAGTTCCTGAATGTTCATGTCAACAACCATGTTGAGTCCTAGTATGCAAGCTTTATACTCCGCCATGTTGTTAGTGTAGTGAAATATGAGTATTGCAGATACCAGATAATGTTGAGTAGTTTCCGATACCAAAACGGCTCTGATGCCGACTCCTTTGAAATTTGCCACTCCGTCAAAGAACATTCTCCAACCGTCATAGGATTTAGCAATGTATTCTCCTATGAATAGTACCTCTTCATCGGGAAAATACATTTTCAGTGGTTCGTATTCTCCTTCCACAGGGTTTTCAGCAAGATGATATGCCAGTGCATGTCCTTTGACTGCTTTCTGAGTTACATAAGCAATGTCGAACTCGCTCAACAAGATTTTCCACTTAGCCATCTTGCCAGTGGGCATAGGTTTTTGAAAGATATACTTCAAAGGATCCATTCTAAATATGAGGTATGTTATATAGGCACAGAATTAATGCCTCAGCTTCTGAGCTATCCAGGTTAAATTGCAGCAGGTACGTTCCAGCAAAGAGTATCGTGCCTCGTAGGGGGTAAACTTCTTATTCAGGTAGTAGATGGCATGTTCTTTTCTCCCTGTCTCGTCGTGATGCCCCAGAACGCAGCCGAAAGCTCCATCTAGTACTGCAAGGTAGAGTAGCAATGGTCTACCTGGCTCTGACGGGACCAAGACTGGTGGTGTTGATAGGTACTCCTTGATCTTGTCAAAATCCTTTTGACAATCTTCGGTCCAACTGGTTGCAGCGTCCTTCTTTAACATTTTGAAGATTGGCTCACATATAACTGTGGATTGGGCTATGAATCGGTTGATGTAGTTTAGCCTTCCCAGAAAACTCATTACATCCTTCTTACTCTTTGCCGGTGGTAGCTCTTGGATGGCTTTGACTTTTGACGGATCCAATTCTATCCCTCAGCGGCTGACGATGAATCCCAATAACTTTCCTGCAAGAACCCCGAATGCACATTTTGCGGGGTTTACTTTAGGTTGTACTTCCACAATCTGTCGAAGAATTTCCTCAAGTCTGCTATATGATATATGGCCTTCTTGGATTTAATGATGACATCGTCCACATACACTTCAATTTCCTTATGTATCATGTCATGAAAGATAGTAGTCATGGACCTCATGTAGGTGGCCCCAGCGTTCTTTAGGCCGAACGGCATCATCTTGTAACATTACACCCCCCAGGGTGTAATGAAAGCGGTTTTCTCAGCGTCCTCCTCGTCCATCCAAATGGTAACCGGCGAAACAATCTACAAAGGACTGGAGTTCATGTTTGGCACAACTGTCGATTAAGATGTGTATGTTTGGAAGTGGGAAATCATCCTTTGGGCTGGCTCTGTTGAGATCCCAATAATCGACACATATTCTAACCTTCCCATCCTTCTTCGGAACTGGCACGATGTTGGCTAACCAGATTGGATATTCAACTACCCTGAGGACCTTGGCCTTGATTTTCTTAGTAACTTCCTCCTTGATTTTTAGGCTCATGTCAGGCTTGAATTTCCTGAATTTCTGCTTCACTGGTGGACACATTGGGTTTGTGGGAAACTTTTGAGCCACAATGGATGTACTTAATTTGGTCATATCTTCGTACGACCATGCAAGGATGTCCTCATACTCTTTCAAGAACTGAGTGTACTCCTCTTTCTCTGATGGCGACAAGTGAATGTTGATGCGAGTCTCCTTGATAGTTTCAGAATTTCCCAAGTTGATTATTTCAGTATCGTGTAGGTTGGACTTAGGCTTGTTCTCAAATTCCTCTATTTCTCTAACGATTTCCTTAGGTATGACATCCTCTTCTTCTGAATCACTATCCTTTTGTTGCGTTGCCTCATTACATGTCACAGTTGTCGGTTCATCGAGATAGGAAATAGTAATACTGTATTAGATAAAGATATGAGAGAAAAGTGGTAATAGTAATCATTAATTCATTGAAAGTTCCAAACAAATTCGGTTTTCAATAATTAAAACAGTGTTTTGGAATATTGGAAATATTAACAAAATGCAAAAAAGGAAATCATCATTCAGAAAAATAAAATAATGTTGTTCAGCCTTGCTACCCCGGAACTCGTCGGGCCCTGGATGGTTTGACAGTCCAATTCTTGAGGAATGATCCTCTCTCCACAGCTCTAATGGTAGGGCCTTCCTCTTCCTCCTCCTCAAAAATTACACAGCAATCCATGCCATCATCTCCCAGGAACAGGTTCCTCAAGGCGGCCAATGCTTGTTCCTCCTCTGATCCCCATATGATGTCGGTCTGCTGGAAAGTCTGACTCAGGTGCGGTACAAGCTGCTCAAGTGGACAGTAAGGACCACGCCATGGTGGTGACCAGTCTTGATACTCTTGCCAGGTGTATTGATATCCTAGTCCAAAAGTGGTACCATGGCGCTTTAGCTGTATTGGCTTGGAGATGCCCTGAAGATTTTTACCAAGACCCTTGCCAGGCTCATATCCTCTCCATGCTAGCATACTTTTATCTTGCTACTCCACCACTTATCTTTCTCGATCGCGTTGACCCTCTCGATATGATGATAAGTCTCTCCACCTAGATTTCTTATATTTTCAACCACAGAGATGGTCTGGCGGGTGTAAATAGGGTTGCTCCCGTATCCATGGATAATCACTTCTTGGTGGTTCCACTCGAACCTCACTACCTGATGCAAATTTGACGCTACAGCCCCAGCGGCATGTATCTAGGGTTGTCCCAACAACAGATTGTATGATGCAGATATACCCAGCACATGGAACTCGACATCAAACCATGTAGGCCCAATCTATAGACAAAAATTGATGTCTCCGATGGTAGTTCTCTGAGATTCGTCAAATGCCTTCACATTCATAGTCCCTTCTTGTATTTCATATAGGCCTTTGCCCAACCCTTTCAGTGTTGTCAATGGGAAAATATTAAGACTAGATCCCCCATCGATCAGAACTCTGGCAATGAAATTGTCTTCACATTGCACGGTAATATGCAATGCCTTGTTATGATTCAAACCCTCGGGTGGAAGCTCGTCCTCGTGGAAGGTGATTTTGTGACTTTCCAGCACCTGTCCCACCATATTGGCCATTTCTCCACCAGTGATGTTGTTAGGTACATATGCCTCACTCAACACTTTTAAGATAGCATTCATGTGTGCTTCTAAATTTTGTAGCAGTGACAGGATAGATATCTGAGCAGGAGTCTTATTCAAATGATCTATGGTTGAATACTCCCTTGCTTGAACTTTCCTCCAAAGGTCATCCGGGCATGTTTCAATAACGGGCGGTCTGTTAGAGGCCTTCTTACTAGATTCTCCCAAATGCTCTGGTGTATAGACTCTTCCTTTTCTGGTAATTCCTTGTGCATGGCCGGATTCTTCTATTTTGGTCTTTCCTCTTCTTCTAGCTTCAGCCACATAATCCTATGGTACAGCCTTGGTGTCAAAGGGCGGTGTGGTTGACATTGTCACTGTGAAAGGTATGGCTACTTCACTTCAAATGGAACAGGCGCAACTGCGAGGGGTGTTATCTCAACTTCAAATGGAACTGATGCATCTACCTCAACCTCCACTGGCGGCTGTATTTGTACTATAATAGGATTGAGCGTGAATGCGGGTTTCTTAGGATCGTCACCCTATTTGATAAGTCCAATTGATCCTCGGGATCCCATTCCTCATCGGTCTTTATTTGATACCTTCACCCATATGATCTGGGAGGGGGTTGTTGCGGACGTTGGGTATAGCTTATTTGGCCTGAATGACCTTATTATCAATCAAGGTCTGGATCTTATCCTTCAGTGTTTGGCACTCGTCAATGGTATGCCCTTTCATGCCAGAATGATATGCACAGGTATTATTTGGGTTGACCGATTGGGATGAATTCTCCACAGCCACAACAGGTATAGGAGTGACGTAACCAGCAGCCTTCAACCTTTCATACAGCTGGTCAATGGGTTCGACAATGGCAGTGTATTATTTAGTTAGTCTGCGGTCAAAGTTAGGTCGGGGTCTTGGGTAGTTTGGACGAGTTGGAGGTGACTAAAAGTGAGAGGGTTGGGAATTATATGTGTGATAAGCAGTGGCTGGTTGGGAATATCTGGGAGGTGATGGTTTATATGTGGGTGGAGGTGCTTGGTATGTAAGTGGGGAGGTCTGATATACAAGTGGAGTTTTGTGTCCTTGGGCGACCATGATTGTTCCCGCATCCTTATTCTTCGATATACCCCTCACTGCAATGCTTTATTTATGGCCTGCAATGCCTCAAAGTTTGTCACCATACCGCTTTTAATGCCTTCTTCAATGATTTCTCCGGGTTTGATGATATCAGAGAACTTATGGTTTTCAATAACCATCCATCTTTCATAGTATTTCGGATCATGTGCTTTGACGAAGAACTTGTTCATCTGTTCCTCGTAGTCGGCCTGACTTTGGCTGCTTCTGACCTCCAACGAGTGGCATACTCGCGGAAAGTCTCAGTGGGCTTCTTCTTTAAGTTCTGGATGTAGAAGACATCCGGCGCATTCTTTGTGCTAAACCTGAATCTGTCCATGAAGTCAGACGCCATAATCACCCAATTGGTCCACTTCTTAGGATCTTGGCTGATGTACCAGGATAAAGCATCTCTTGTAAGACTCCTCATGAAAATCTTCATTCGGATCCTTTCATCCTTTTCGACCCCTGCAAGTTTGTCACAATAAGTCCTCAGATGAACCTTGGGATCACATGTTCCGTCCAACATTTCAAACTTGGGAGGTTTGTAACCCTCTGGCAGTTCTACATCTGGCCGTATGCATATGTCTTCATAGTTCAGACCTTATATCCCTTTGCCTCCTTCGACGCCTTGAACCTGACTTATCAACTTCTTGAGCTCTTCAGCCAGGGTCTTAATGAGCAGGTCCTTCTCAGCAGATTTTGGTGTATAGGATACGGGCTGAGTGGAGTGAGGTAGGTTTTCCATGTATATAGGGTTGTTTTAGTGATCGGGAGTTTGGGTATAATGGTGATCATTGGTGGAGTTCTGGGGTTCGGGAATGATTTGTGGGGTATTTTGTGGAGTATGGTAGGTGTTTTGCTGATATTGTGGAGGGATAATTTGATTCTGTGGTGGGTTTGTGTAATAGTGAGGTGCGGGAGGATTTTGTGGGCGCTTGTTGGGTGTGTTATGCGGTGGTGCGGGGTTCTGAGTGTTTGAATGGTTAACATCTGGGATATTGAGTGTGAGGGACAGATTTGCTAAGCTCCGAACCTGCTCAAGCTCACCCTGGAGTTCTAGTATTTTCTGCTCAAGTCGTGATACCACATCATTTGGGGCCTGAGTACCCCGGCCAACAGAAGCTTCTGCATGTTCAACATGTGTATTGTTTTCTATTCTGGTGCCGCTCAACTCATCCATCTTTGCTTTTCCTTTGCCTTTTGGTGGACTTGGAGGAGGAGAAGGTGGAGGGCCCCTGGATCTAGTATGATAAGTTGATGATGCCAGTATGCACGAACCAACCTTTGGGGAATGGGAATAATAAAAAGGAAGAAAGAAGAAAAAAAACAAAAAGGTAGCTAAGTCAGTAAGGGTTCTGAAAAGAATATTTGTAGTATTTAAACACATATTACGAAATGTAAATTGGTGTCCTATTTGGGAGCCTCGTTGTGCCCGAGATTAGGCATAGAGACAAGTTGTTTTGGAGAACTTAGATGCCAATAAATGCCTCATTTCATTAATATAAAAACAGACGAATCCCAAAACGACACTAAGATAACAAAAGATAAGTCACTACTAGCACCTGACCTTATTACATTTGGAGAAGCAAATAAATCTAATCTACTTGGTCCCAGAAGGACCTTCCTCAGGCTTGATCTTTCTGACTCCATCAATCAGGTCCCCCAGTTCGTGCATGCCCAACAACAGGTATACTCTTGCTACATGCCCTCCCTCACCTCCTTTGGCATTCTGGCAGTCAGTGATTCTTTTCCTTGTCTTTTCTTCCAGCTCCATCAAACCCTGCTCCAGATATTCTACCCTTTCATTGGAGGCGAATAGAAATTTCCCTCCATTCCTTGATTAATCTCTTGTCTGTCTCGTGCATCTCCTGATGTTTGACCTCGGAGTCATGAACCCTCTTGCACAACTTGTTGTATTTTACTTGGGTTTCTGCATCTTCGTCTATGACCCTGTTGCCCCAGCCAATTCCTGGCTCAACTTTCCCATCTAGGTTGTCCTCTAACCATGTCGGGTAAAAGGGTGCATGTCCCACATGATACCTGTCTGGCTTGATGGTGTCCTTCTCCACAATAATCTTTGAGCGCCACATATGCTGAGCTTGACACTTGTAAGGGATGTCGTCATCCTGAAAATCGGCCCGGAAATGACTTATCTTCGCGACCCGTGGTATGATCTGCTTCCCACCTGCCTGCCTCATAACCCTGATGGGAACATAAGGGTATATTCCCCTTAACCCGATCAATACTAAGTGAGGAGCGTCCCTTGACTTGATGATGAACTCGTCAGTAGGGAACCATTCAAATATCCACTGAACCTGATCCTCAGTCAAATTGTCGAAGAACTCCACCCATTCTTTAGCACTTTCTGGTTGAGCAAACATGTCCGGAATATAAGTCATCCGTTTAGGGTGATGGAAGGCAATATGGTCATTCCACGCCCTCCGTGGAAACTCCTAGCGATATTGAACCTTTTGGGGATGCTCCATTAACCATAATTGTGGCAACAAATTGCAACCCTCGAAATGTTTGGACCTTTTCCAGTGGTCCAAGGCCCGGTAGATATCAGCTATAATGATAGGGACTATGGTATATGTATGTCCCTCGATTCCTTCCATTAGAGTCTTGGTGACCATATCGAGTCTAGTGTGAATTCTTTCCCCTTCCATTGGGAACACTATCATACCCAAGAAGCAAACAATGAACATGAAAACTCTGCGGTGAATATGGCCCAAGGAAGTGATGGAAAAATCATCATGGAAAATATGGTAGGAATTTCTATGACCATATCTCTCATACAAGTAGTCAAATGGTATATAAGATTTCTTTAGGCACTCCAAATCAGCGTTCTTTTTCAGATCCATCATTTTTAGAAATCCTCTACCAGTGCGATTTTCCGGTACCAATAGCCCAAGGTTGTCCCAAGGTATCCCAGCAAATCCCCCTCTAGGAGCGGGGTCATTTCTATATCCCCGATGCGAAACACTGATCTTTCACGATCCCAAAACATGGTTTCAGCTTCTATCAACATGTTATTTGGTTGGATATCTAACAGAGAAGTCAAATTTCCCAGGACCTTCTTCACATGTTTTTTGTCACTTGAGGAAACATCTTCCCACCAATCTAGTAGTAGTGGTGGTATATTACGGACCATGCCAAACCTGGGGACCTCGTGCCTCATATTATGCAAAACAAATAAGGTTAGACCCTTTCTCCCTCCAAATTCGACTATTTATACATCCATGATTAACATATTGGCGTTTAGTTCTCCAAAATTAATGCACAAAATGTGGTTGCGTCCGTTGGGATTATGGAAACCCCGGTGGGCTTTTGGATAAGGTTTATCTTAAAGGGTTATTATGTGGACAACATATTAGCCCAGCTAGGTTTGACCATGATGCATGTACAATTATAATCAGAGTAAGGTTGCTATGAGGTCTAGACTGGTACCCTCAAGCGGGCAACTTGAGGGGGAAAGGCACGGAACCTTCGATTGCACCGCTGATCGACTAGTTTTACCGCAAATAAGCCTTTCTTAATTTAAAGGGTGATATATTGGAAGAGCGCAACCACTCATCAAGCGTTGCTAAAGGATTGATTACGCACGAGTGGAATATGATGTCGAGCATGATTTATGCAGCAGTAAATAGCATGTTTTCACGTATTTTCACGTTATAAAAACAATAATAAATGCGGTATTTAATAATTGAAGGACGTTTAAGAAAGGAAAACAAAGAAACAAGTTAGTTTCTACAGTAAAGGAAATCATAAATGCTTAAAACGGGCAATTAAATTCACATAAGGGGAAAGGGAAATGGTGCGCACGCATTAACAAAATAAAGCATGCTTAAGACTAATTTACAAAAAGCAAGTCTATTATGGTAAAAGCCTAAAATCGCCAGCAGAGTCGCCATGCTGTCGCGCCCCCCTTTTTCCTCTTCTGCTGAGTCCGGGTTTCGACATGCTTTGGGATAACTCGTTTCCTTTAGGGAAAGGGGTATGGAAATTGAAGAGTCATCACCTAACAGATTTTAGGTGCGTTTAGGAAACGATTTACATTACCAAATATTGGGTAAGGGCTTGAAATCACCTTGAGGGGAAAGTGTTAGGCACCCCTCGAGGTCCACAACGGTGGGTCCCAGCCAAACTCATTTTTTGTGAATTAGTCATTAAGCAAGTAAAGCAGTCTAAGCACACATATGGATTACAAAAAAAATGGGAATAAAGGGGTCCTAAGTTTTTTAGCATATAGGATCACATCTGTGCAATTACCCTCCCCTTAGTGGTTATATAAGCGATTCTAATTAAACGTACTCTATGCGTGCATTACCCGTCCCTTTCTTATGGCCCTGGAGGTGTTTAGGACCTCTAATTAAGGAAGTTATAGAATCTCCTAAAGTGCTTAAAAGGAGAAAATCTAAGCGACAATTTAAAACAAGTAGGACTGTCAGGTAAAGGAACAATTAAGGGGTCTCACATTTACCTCCACAAATAAGCAGTCAATTGCACGTCTCAAACAAAAGTATTTCAGATACTTTAGGAGTCCTAAAGCAGGACATCTAGGTGAGCATGAAAAATAGAATATATGCAGCATTTTGTTAAAAGCAAATCAGTGGAGACCTGATGAGTTTGCCTACTGATTTTAGGGCTTGCTGAATCTGGGAAGTTCACAAGTAACTAAAAAAAGTACAGTTTTACCATTTTGCAAGAGTTTAATTATCATACAGGCTTTCCTAGGCGTGGATCTGAGATGTCCTATAAACAGGATATCTAATTGTCAATCAAGGTCGTAAACGGTTTTAAATAAGCAGTTTGTTCATTATGTCCTATAGGCATGTTGTCTAAGTGTTGAACATTACAGAATTGATTTTATACGTTTATCTCTATAAACATGCTATCTAGGTGTTGGGACTGCTTTTAAACTTACTCTTATAGACATGGTTGCTAGATTTTATGCGATATAGGAATGGTATTTAGGTGAGTGCAATAAAAGTCCTAAAGCATGGTTTCTAATGCACATAAGAGAATGATCATGATTTTTAGACAGAGCTAATAGCACCCTAGTGACAGGATTTCTAAGCAGATATGTTGTATGCAGAAATTCAGAAAGCAGAAGTTTTAGAGCGAATGGTATGACGCCTATGAACATGTTTTCTAATGCACAAATGATCCTAAGAGCATGATTTCTAATGCAAGAAAATAGTCATAGTAATATTAAGAGCATGATTTCTACGCAATTTTCCCACAAAAATTATATGAAAAACCCTCAATTTTTTACGAATATCCCAATATCTGTTTACAAGAATTATTATTAAAGACCATAAATGAATTACAGAAATAAGTAATGCTATACTATAGGGAGCCTGGATAGGTCCAAAGTGAACTTGGCAAACCAGGCCTCCAAACAGTCCAAAGTACCATATCTCATAGTGCCCAAGAGAGTATCCTGGTGCATCAAAGTTCCCAAGGGCCTCAGGGACCCCGAGCAATGCTCACACCAAGACCCTTTTAAAGAGAAGTCATTTTTCATGCAGTGTGGAAAGGCCAACCCCATTGTGCCAGAGTTTGGAGGAATCTCATGGATTTGTAGGCAATATATCCACCGGAGGGGCAGAATCCTAAGTATTCTAAGAGTAGGAGTGAGAGTGCTTGACATAGTAGGAATAACTTTAGGAAAACATACCAAAAGTAGAATATTTTAAAAGTGACAATACTTTAGGAATGGAAATAGTTTAGAAAACATATTAGGAGGGAAAACAATTTGAAAACATTCCAAGAAAAGGCTCAACCAACCAAAACACACAGCACAAAGTCACAAAATTTCAAACCCAAGATTCACATTACCTAGTTTCAATTTAGCTTATTAGTTAATATTAAGAAGGCATACATCATGCTGAGAACAGACAGTAACCCAGAGAGGGAGCAGGTTTTGGGAGCACAGAATCCTGAATCAGGAGCACGTAGAAACAGAGTGAAGGCAGTCATGCTAGTTAACAGAGATAGGAGCAGGCGAGGATAGATAACAATTCATTAGGACATACTGATTTAAGGTCTAAATAGGAATCACTCAAGCCTAATAGTCCTACTTAGTGATAGTGAATCACACTTACTCAAAGTAGTATACAGGAAAACATAGGATTGGTCATACCAATTGAAATTAATGGACAGAAAAGATAAGAGCATTAAACATAAAAGTAAACATATTGGTTTAAAGCAGTAAATAGGAAGGACTGGAAACTCAAGTAGGAGTAACATGTTTATTAAAGAAATAAACATGGAAGAGTAGACTTAAACATGTTGATCAAAGCAGTAAACAAGAAAGGACACAGAGTTAACTATGTAGTAGTTACACTAGTACATAAGAGACATAGCATTAGCAAAGAGCACACAAATTTGAGCTTCATAATGACATTAGAGATAGAAACATACCAGTTAAGGAAGAAAAAACATAAGGTAAAATAGGAAGAATTTAACAGTCTAGCCTTGGCTTTCATCCGGCTAGACATGCAAGGAACACAAGTAGCAGAGAGAGAGATGAGAGTAAAAATTTTTGTGTGTGTGTGTGTGTGTGTTTGAACTATTGTTCGTGTTTTTTGAAAAGGCAGAATCAGAGTGTATATATAGAACTTAGGGAGTAGAACAAATAGGGTAAAGAAATAACAGTTCAATCAATTAGGATCAATCAATCAATCACAGAATCAATTCCTATAGAGAAATTCGGAAAAGACCCCTTTAATTGGGGATAGTCAAGTAACGGCCAGAACTGGGGTTCAATTAAGGTAATAAATCAACACCATACCTTATAAGGAGTCAATAAAATCCCCAAACTAGTGATAACTAATTAAGGAAAGTGTAAATTAGTCAAGGTCACAAATAAGGAAACTAGTAAAACCCCAGCACACTGATTTTAACAGGGCAATTAATAGGAATCAATCAGTAAAAAAAAATCTTCAAAGAATACTGCTTTCCTAGGAAATTACTATTCAAATCCCTAAATATGAATCAACCAAGTAAAATTTCCCAAGAATATTGATTTTTACGGGGACAAATTGTTCAAATAAAACTCAATCAAGTAAAAGCCCAAAAAATACTGCTTTTAACAGGGAAATCATTCAAATCCCTAAATAGAATCAGTTAGTACGACAGATTCACAGAAATAAATATATTAATGGAAAAAATAGAAGAAATCAGTAACCATTAAAAACATCTAGGCTTCAAGCATACATGCGAAGATTAACCAAACACGTAAAGAGATGGCTAGATTAAACGTTGAAATCAGAAAATCTTTAAAGAGGAGTCTGGGAAGAACCCTAGTTTCATAAAGAGTGAATACAAATCGAAGTAGTTAATTAAAGCCAAAGATTTTCAAAGGAAAACCACTGATAATACTCGAATCACTTCATATCTATAAAGATCTGAGAAGATTCGAATAGTAGTGAAACTAGGGTTTTTCAGAAACAGTAGAGATAAAGAAACTCGGCCAAAAACCAATGGACTCATATTAAAAACAAGAGGAAATCCATACTCACAAACGAAAAATGGCCTTAAACAGGCCGGCAAGCAAGTTTCCGGCAAGAACAAGTTGGAAAGATTGGATCTCCATGACATTTTCTCAAGGATCCATGAAATCAAATAGCCAGGAAGCATAGAAAGCTAGTAATGGTCGGAGAATGCATTTAAACTTCATAGATGTGGCTTTTCACCAGTGACGGTGATTAGGGTTAGGGGTGAGTTGAGAGAGAATGGGAGAGGTTAGGGAACCAGTGATGGCAGAAATGAAAGAGTGAAGGGTGAGTAGGGTTGTTGGTGAATTAAAATGGTAAGTAAGGTTGTCGCCGTTGATCTAAAAGATCAACGGCCACGATTGAACGGGGCTATTGGGTCGGGCAGGTATAGGTTGGGCCTGGGGGGTGAAATTGGGCCGGTATATTAAGGGTTTTGGGCTAGTTTAATGGGTTAGGTACGAAAAATAAAAGGAATAAAAGGGCTATTTGTTAAATACCCAATTAATTGGTAAAAAGAATAATTTATAAAATAATTAACAGATTATAAAAAATAATTTTCATGCATAGAAATATTTTAAAATAATTACTCAATATTGTAAAAAATACAACAAGCTACTTTCTGGTAAAATAATATAATAATGCATGCATGGGCTATAATTGCAAAGTTATTGCAACTAAAACCCAAAAAAATATAAATGTGACTATTTGTGAAATAATTTAAGCTTAATATAAATATAAATAACAAAATTAAGCCATGAAATTGTTACAAAGTCATTTGTAATGCAGTTAATAATTATTTATATAAATAAAAATACTGGGATAAATTAATTAAAATCCTTAAAAATGCAGAAATTATGGAAAATAATTAATTGATGTTAATGCATAGTTTTGAAGGTATGTATGCATTTTGAAACATATTATAGGGAAAAATTGGGTATCAACAGGTAGAGATGCAAATGACTTATCCCAGTTACCATAAACAATTTCAAACGCACGTTTGCGCCGGAGAAATGCCTTTCTTTTGGTAATGGTACAGCCATATTCCTGGTGGACGGATGTAATACACTCTTTGAACTTGTACCTTATGGACGTTTCAATGTGTGGACAAGAGAAATAAAGTCAACATCCAAGTTGAAGTGATTCCCACTGAATGTGTCTATTTCATAAGTGTTTGGGTGCCAATGTATTTACCCACTTTCCACATATTTGTTTTCTTCTTGCTCGCACGCAGCATCCAATGACAACCCCTAAACCATCTACGGAAAATAACCTTGTATACATCCAGAGTTGACTCCTATAGCGTCATCTCATGACATTCTTTTACGCTGTACATTTTCACCGCACTGCTTAGGCGCATTTTATCAGGAAAAATCATGCCCTTTGACAGCACTGTTGGTCTAGACTCATCCCACATTACTGTCCGAATTTCGTCAATATCCCTTGTCAGGGTATCCACATCCAGCATACTTGTCAATGATCAAGGTAGGGAATCTCCCTTTAATGAAACGACACTTGGGACTCATACACTCTTGGTCTAATGGGGGAAGGGTGGAGCATGCTCCCTCGTCAAATCAGGTCCAGCATTCTCTTCCTCCTCATCACCACCCTCATCAGGGAACGGTGTGTCATCTCCGAACTCGTCGGCGTTGTTGTCATAATCGTTGTTCTCTTCCTGACTCTGTGCATCTGTCAGATCCCGATTAAATATGTCGTCTTCGGCAATTGAGTCAGGACATGACGTTCAAGTTGCTCGTTTTCACTGCACAACCAACAAAATAATGAGCTACTCAAATTGATAGATACTTTACATATAGCTATATCACTTCACTTATAAATCGTAATGTGTTGACATCCCATGATGGACATTATCCTGTTGGTGATGACTCCCGGATGGACCACTATGATCCAACACACCAGAATTACACATTCCAACTGGGCGTTGGTTCATAACTTGTAAAATTCATATCTGGCTGGTAGCCCCTGTGGAATATACGACTGTTAATACAAATTCAATACATCAAAAATAAACATCGTAACACAAAGAAAAATTGAAGTTTACCACTCGTGTTGTGGATTATGTAAAGTCGGAGAGAAATTATTTCTTCTCTCCTCATTCGCCCGTGGAGATAAGTTTAGATCAGGCCAAACTCTTTCAACCGGAACCTATTCGGCTAAAACTACTCCAAATTAACCACCCGATGACTGAGGGATATCCCTGTTTTTCTCAACCTTATTATTGCGAACGTTTTCAATCTTGAGGTACATTTCCAACATTTTTATCAAAAGAAATTCCCGGTATTCATCCGGATTCCTCAAAAAATCACTCAGAGTTTCATCATCCTCGATGTTAAACTCAGGGTAACAAGAAACCCCTTGCGGAGTGACAGAATACGAATATCTTCCGGTTACTTTAAGGTTCACCGAACGTTTGCTCACACTCATTTTTTTTACACAACAACGATACCAATCTATCGTACTCCATTGTAAGTGCAACTTAACATGACAATGTGGAGATAAATTATAGCTTACTGAGTTATTCACCACCACAACCTCACCCTCCCCCCTCCAATATAAGAAAACCTTAATTCTTCGCTTTTCAGACATTATGACAAAATGCAAAATAATTTATTGAAGAAAAATTTAACTAGACTTGAGAATATTTCTGAATGGGTCTTTACAAAATCCTTAACGTCATTGAATAATGCAATGCTCAATCCGGGGGGTCAAATTTTTTGAGGTATAGCACCTTATATAAGGGCGTTATACCCATTTAAATTATTGTTATGTCAGTTAAGTGCAGAAAAGTTATTGGCGGGCCCACAAAATATGTATAGCACACTTTATTAAAGCGATATACATGACAGCCTTGTCAAATTCACATATAACGCCGTTATAAAATGTGTTATACATATAGTGCCTTTTTAAAGGGCGCTATATATATTTTGATCACTAAATATTTTTCACATATTTTGATCGTTTGAGTCAAAAAAGATCACATTTTGATTCTGGACTCTTAGATTGACTATTGCTTTCCTAAAATCCTTTCTTACGTATAGTGATGGGACCAACTAGTAGACTTTTATGTCAAATTTAATGGTAAGATAAACTTTTTTAAAATTTGTTGAGCTTGGTTGGTCCCACCCAACAGAAACTTTTTTATTTCCGCCCTCTAGTCAGACTATAAAAATGACAATACTTAGATTTTAATTAAAGTTAAATCATTGTTGAAATTAATTTACATAGTAGTATGAAGTATTTTGAATTCATCAAAAATAAATTTTAAATGTTTTATGAAAATGCCACTTCGTCTATCATATAATATAGCACTCTTATTTTAAGAGTATCAATTAAATTTTAATTTAAACTTCAAATCCTAAAGAAATTGAGTATCAAGTTCGCAATAAATCAACATAAAATAGTAACGTCGCAAAGCTTTTTTACCTGGTGATTACAATACTGTATTTTTTTTCATTTACTTTTAAGTGTCTAATAGGCAAAATCAACAATTAAAATAATTTAAATTTATGGTAAAATATTCTCTAAAGATGATTTATTTCGTTACTCAAACACAAACTACTCCACTAGTTAAAATTTACTATTCTGTTTTTAAGTTTTTCATTGGATGTTTGTTATCTCGTTATCAACATATAGACCAATATAAGCTCGAAACTTCCTTTGTAACTTCCAATAGTAGCTCCTTTTACATGCCTCAACTCAGAGGGAACCTCAAAGTGGCTACTAAGAAGATTGACTCTAAAACCAATTCTTTCTGAGCTTATTGTAAAACTCAAACGATGTAGAAAATTATTACATGAGTGATTTAACAAATTTGGATTCACACACACACAAATATATATATTTATACACATGATTTTTCCATAAAATTAGATATTTTACGTACATATTTTTTAAATTTGTATAATATTAACTGTTGGCACTCATGCTCCAAGAAGATTACATGGTGCACTTGATTGAATGTTGAGTTATTGTCCATAAGGTATAGGGATGAAATCCTGTGAAATACTTTTTTTAATCTTTTTTAATAGTACACTTATGTACTAAAAATTCTAGATACGACTCCATATATATATATATATATATAAAGAGAGATAGATAGATAGCATCATATACATCTGGAAAGTCGTATCCGTTAAAAAAAGCTACTAGCAGATAAAGTACATTATATATTTCAGATATTGACGACTTGCTCATTCAATAACTTTGGCACTAGACGTTCCCAAAATAGGAACCATCAGACAAATTCAAAAAAGTAATAGACGTCGTTGGCACCATTTTGAGATACCCATTAGTTCAAAGAGTAACGTGCTTCATATTAGAAATTTTTTTCATTCCAAAACTTTAAACTCGAAATCTGTCATTAAATGGGAAAAAGTCTTTATGTATCTAATCAGAACTAAAAACTTCTACTACTCACGTGTCATGAGTAACGAAAAGTGGGAGCAATCTGGCGCATTCTTGTCACCGGAAGCGCCGGTGGTGGGTACCAAATACAATTAGTAGTGGGGCGGTCTTCTCAAACATTTTGACCGATACTGCTTGCAGCTGACAGCACAAAGGAGATAACAATGACAAGGAAAACTACGGCAGTCACTTTTAGTCCTATCATTTTCTTTCGTTAACTTCTACGCCTTTTTGTTTTCTTCATTTCTAATTGACGTCTAAGTTAAATTCACCAACAGAGGTTATTCCTTCTTGTTTTCTAACGGAGTAATTAGATGTTTCGAGTTCGAATCTCAGGTATGCAGTTATTTTATTTTAAATCAGATAATAATTAAACTCATAAATAGTTTTAAGGACACATAATTTCGCATAATGCCAACTGATAAATACGATGATTAATAATAGAAATTAATAGTAAAGTAAAGTAAACCAGTATTGAAATGCA
Source organism: Nicotiana paniculata (assembly GCA_005239505.1). Lineage (NCBI taxonomy): Eukaryota > Viridiplantae > Streptophyta > Magnoliopsida > Solanales > Solanaceae > Nicotiana > Nicotiana paniculata. The sequence continues at coordinate 33,171 of ML346902.1, read as the reverse complement.
ATTCAGCCCTCAAGCTAGAACATCCTCGAACTGACTGAGAGTAGAGTTATGAAATATGAAATAAACTGATGAACAAGAGAGTATAAGAGAGAGATGGTATTGTATTGCTTTGATATGCGAGAATAAGTGGTTTACAAATGATTAGAACCCCCATTTATATAGTAGAGGAATCTCACTTATGGTACAATTCTAATTACAGAAGGAAATCCCATGATTAGCTAAATACCCGTTCTTGATTTGATCTGTTACGAGATTTTCGCCATGATCTTCGATCGGTCACGGATATCTCGACTTTCCGTTGGTTATGCTATCTTCGGTCTCGCTCGATGTCTATCTCGTTCGGTCTCAATCATCACTGGTCTCGATCTTAACTGATACTTCGAATCCCGAGTTCGGTACCTTATCCTCATGTCTCGGTCTGATATAATACGGGGTCAATCCTCAATCCATCACCATGGTCTCGGTTAATGAGTAAAATCGGGTGGGCCCGATTTTAACCGTATACAGATAGTTCCCTTATTTTTTGGAGTGTAATGACTAGAGACGAATTTCGTCTTCGATCTTTACCCCGATTTGTCGTGACGTCATCACCGTGACGTAAGCAACAAAGGTGACTGAAACGTTCCGTCGGTGCAATTTCCTAGGTTATTAATGTGTGTCAGTTGACGGTCAGCCACTAGCAACTTTTAACTGTGGTCGTGAAACACATAAATAGGCCTCTTTTCCACTCTTTCCAACTTTACTTTCAATCTCTTTTGCTCTAATCTTCAAAGCTCTTTGCATTCTTCAAGTTCTTCACCTGCAAATCTTCAAGTTTCATTGTTAACCTTTTCTTAAAACACCAAATCTCATCATCTTCATCTTTCTTTAACCTCAAAACTAAATGGCGAAAACCCCAAAGACTATGCCACAAAAAGAAATCGTTTCATCATCTCGGCCGGTCGGCGAGAAAACACAGGTGGAACCACGCCTTGAGAAATGTGTTCCTGGGGGTGCGTTATCAGTTCTGATTTCAAGATCGAGAAAACCTCGTCGATCCCCAGTCGTTGCGAGGCGGTATCGAGATGCATATGCTCGATACTTGAGAATTTCCTCGAAAAAGTGAAAAAGGATTGCAATTGGCAGAACAAAGAGGCCGTGATACCGGCCCCTGAAGAAGATATTACTGCCCACGTGGAAGGGTTCTTGAGTGTTTACACTTACCCTTTCAAGTTGGGTCCCTCGACCCAATCATCGTGGACTTCTACAGAAAGTACCAGGTGACCCTCAGACAAATCCATCCCTCTTTCTGGAGGATTGTAATATTGCTCTGATTCTTCGTGAGCAAAATCGATGGGCTCACCTTCACTCTCAACGACCTTATAAGGTTATATAGCCCCCGGATCTACCGAGGTGGGTTGATAAAACTCCAACGCCGGGCCACCAAAGTCTTCATCTCAAGCATAGACAATGACAAAGACCAGGGTTGGATGGGTCGATTCGTCCGAGTGAGGACCTCGGACCTGATTCCGGCTAAGAGCATGTTGTTCCCAGAGAGATGGAACATGAAACATAAGTATGATTTATCAGTTTTTGCATGCTAATTTTATTTCTTCACTTTCTCTTATCGATGCTCTTTTTCGGTGTAGCTACCTCCTGGATGTCGGGCGCGGTTCCCCATCTCGAAGGTTGGGTCAGGAGTCTGTTCTCGACCTCAACGTATGCTGAGCACGCATTGTGCGATTTATCGAAAGGCCGGTGGGAAGCCAAACACAGTGGTAAACCTTTTTCATGTGTATAATGATTCGATTAAGACATTCCTCCAAACTTACTCAATTTTTTCTCCTGCAGCTCTCGGAAAAGATGCAATCATGAGGCCTCCATCTGGTGAAGAAGAAATCCCGCTCCCCGTCCCGAAGCTGACTAAGGATAGCAAGAGAAAGAGGACATCGACCTCAAGGGGCTAGAGCCTAAGAAGAGAGTGGCTCGTAGCCAAAAAAGAACATCATCCCCTTGTCTGCGGAGTCAATTCAACTCCTAAGGGAGGTAGAGGAAGAAGAAGAAGAAGAAGAAGAGAAGTAAGATGACTCCGGGCTGGTGGCCCGAGTAAAGACGAACACTGAGGATCAGAAGGCCGCCGAGCCGGCAGGAGTCAAAAACATTCTTCCCCGAGCTGTTGAGGCCTCGGGAGGAGACTTAGGTGAAGTCCTCGAGCTGGCAAAGGCCGAAGGTGTCTCACCTCAAGGCGAAAAGGCGGCTGAAAAAGCTAAGGAGGCCGGTCCCGATACTCCTCGTGATGAAGAGAACGCCCCAAGAGATCCACTTGGGGCAATAGAAATTGGAGACTCCCCGTCACTTCCTTCATTTTCTAAGGGGATGATGCGGGAGGCTCGGGTCATAGCGACTTCTTATGCTGAAGGAGCCCACGGAGGGGAGGATCCCTTCCGTGGTTATTTTGTTGGGGTTGAGTATGCCGCTGGACTGAGTGACTTGGAGATACCGAGAAAGGATTCCGGTGGAACTTCCTCGAGTTTTAGACTGAAAAATCAATTCCCAACCCCTAGCATCAGTCCCGGGATCAAACGAACAATTGTCATTTAGATCTCGGAGGATGCACGAGCTTTTGTCGCCTCTGTAGGAGTGGCCAGTTATCTTCGGGGTCTGGCCACTATGGAAGACCAAGACATGATGGACGAAGTGGGAGCACCATGTATTTACAAGGAGGCACAACAGGTCTTGAATCGGGTAAGCCTTAACTCCCCTTGTCGATATCATACTTGTGTTTTTTCTCTTCTTGTCTAATTTTTTTTCTTCTGTGTAGGCCTCGGTGCTTCATCATGAAGAATTTTCTATGTCTTGAGCCAAACTAAGCTGATACGAGGCCGATATTCAAGGGCTTACTAAGGAGAAGAATGCCCTTAAACTTCTTAGTGGGTAGAAAGAAGAAGAAATCAAGGACCTCCGAGCTGAGCTAACCGCGGTTCAAAAAGAACAAAGCGACCTGAACGAGCAGTTAATAAAAATCTTAGAAGCTCATGGCATCGATTCAGGAGTGATGGCTAACAATTGGATCTCACAGGTCCAGCAGAAGCTCAAGATAATCGAGCAGCTCTGTGGAGAGGTAGATTGGGTGAAGACGGAAGCCATAACATGGAAGCAAAATATGGGCCGTCTTGCCTCATAGAAAGAGGTTGCTCGAGCTTAGTTTTCATCTGTTGAAAACTAGCTCCAAGGCTTGAAAGAGAAGAACTTGGCACAGACCAAGAAAATTGAGGAGCTTCAGGCTCGGTTGGTCACGGAACTTACAAAGGCCAAATCTGAGGCTAAGATGGCCAAGGACGATGTTGAGGCAATCGTGGGCGTCTACTGGTCCAACGCTGAAGCCGCTCAAGCTCGAGCAAAGGAAGTTGCTGATGCTGCTCAAGTTCGAGCATATTGGTTCGCTGAGTATGCCAAGTGCCAATCTCGAAGGGAAACCCTTGAAGAGATCCACGCTCATGGCTTCGATCTCACTGCCAAGATCAAAACTGCTAAAGAGCTCGAAGTCGATGCCAAGGCATTGGCCTCTTCTAATGATGATGACGGCGGGAGCGTGAGCGGATCAGAGAGCGGAGGGAACCCTGATGGTAAAGATGCAGCTCTCGGAGAAGATTAGGCTCTTAAGATTTTTCTTTTTGAATTTTTGTATAGAACATTGATCGGGCCATGTTGCCTTTGTAAATAAATTTTGACATATATACAAAGATCCTTTCTTTTTCCTTTATGTCTTGTCTTTACTTCATTTTTGTTTTTACGCCTTATGAAATTGTACCTTAGGTTTGAGACTTAAGACATTTTTGAACGAAACCGAACTAGTGTCGAGTGAGTATTTGTTTGAACTCGAAGTACGGTAACCCTTAGGTTTTAATTGAGTGAGGATGACCTTTCTAACTCAAAACAAAAGATAGCCCTTAGGCTTTTGTATTAGGACGATGTGGCCTTTGTAAAAAGAATGGTTTTTCCCATTTTCGGCATGAAAGGTTTATTGTTAGTTATATAAAATTTATTATGCCTCAGCATGAAATAAGGAATTTCTCGGGAGTTCGGAAAATTTCATACGCATTAGGGTTTTTGAGGCTTGATATTATCGAAGCCCTTTGTAATGCCTTAGCACGAAATAATGAGTCGTTTGAGAGCTCGAACAATTTTGTACTCATTAGGGTTTTTGTTTCTTGATATTATCGGAGCCTTTTGTAATTTTTCCAAAGGTAGCCTTTTCAACCGGTTTATGAAAATATTCGAATGCATGTTTTAGTACAGAATCCAGACGTCTCCGAACCGTGTCAATTTGGTGGTAGCCTTTTTAGTTTGGGATTTGCCTTTGGGCTTATTTTCCCATTTCACTTCGAGCTTGCCAGAAGTATCAGTCCCCGAGTTGGGTGGTCGTGGCCTATAAAATTCAAGGGTTGCCTTTAAGGTCTTATAATCTCAACGTTTTGATAATTTGATCTGGTCTATTTTTCGCGCGGCACTCCCCGAGTGCGGGGTTAGTTGTTCGAACTTCAGTTTTGATCGGCCCTTAAGCCTGTTTACACAATAGATCAAGAGTATGAAATTGTAAAGTAAAACTTTTCTAAGGCATGAGATATTTGGCAAGGAAAAATACTTCTCTTAATATATGATTATACATAGGTACATGTATGATGTCGGGGCTCGAACAAACTATATGGGCACAATTCATTCAATCGTTTGGCCCTTACAGAATTTATAAATCGAGACCCCGTTATCACAAAGTAATTTCCTTTCAATAAAGTTGACATTCGAGGGTGATGCCCCCCCCCCCCCAGTAATCGAGGTTGATTATAGAGAAGCCTCAAATACTGTTGAATTGATCTAAGTTATCACGAACAACAGTTGCCTCATTAAAAACCTTGTCAAAAAAAAAACAATTGGGACAAAAACCAGTCTAAGGGAAAAAGAGTGCAACGCGTGCTTTCAGACCTAAATATTTCGTGTTGAAGAATCCATCAATATCCCTGATCGAACACCTGCAATCAGTTAGTTTAAAATAAAAATGAAAATTGAAAGGTTGTACCTTAGCAGTAGTATCATTTTAGGGGTGATACGTTCCATTTGTTCGGTAATTGTTCGCCGCTCATTATGTCGAGCTTGTAACATCCTTTACCAATGATGCCGAGGACCTGACACAGTCCCTCCCAATTTTAACCTAGTTTTCCTTCATTCGGATTTCGAGTGTTGAGGGTGAATTTTCTCAACACCAAGTCCCCAAGTTTAAAGTGTTGAAGATTGGCTCTTCATTTGTAGTACCTTTCCATCCGTAGTTTTTGTGCGGCCAATCGAACGAGGGCGGCCTCGCGTATTTCGTCCAACAATTCTAGGCTTGTATTCATGGCCTAGTGATTCGATTCATCTGTTTCATATCAAAACATGAGACTAGGTTCCCCGACCTCGATCGGGATAAGAGCTTCGGCACCAAGACTAAAGAGAATGGTGTTTCCCCCGTACTGGGTTTTGACGTCGTGCGGTACGCCCAAAGAACCTCGGGCAACATTTTCACGCCCCAAACCATGGGAGGTGTGGCTGGCACCCTGTGTCATACTAGTCCGAGCGAACCATCCTGTAACTAATTCTTTCGGTGACCATCGTGGGCCAACAGGGAAACAACTCATCGTGCATAACTGTAAGCAGGCATACACTGTATCAATAAACTATCTTTCTTAAAACCTGAAGACATATGGGCCGTCAAGGCCTCTCACATACTGTACAAAATGAACCTCTATCTACAAAGCCTCTAAGATTATTTTACAACAAATGGGACAAGGTAACGGCCTTTTCATAAGTCTGTAGCAAAACTCTGACACGATGACTCATAAACTCGGCTGCACTCCGAATGAGGTGGAGTCTTTACCGATCCTTCCTTGAATGCCAATCTCGTCTACTATGAGGGCTCGTCAAACTGATTATCTATACTTGCAGGCATGAATGCAGCGTCCCCAACAATAGGACGTCAGTACGAATAATGTATTGAGTATGTAAGGCAAAACTGAAACATAATAATAAGTCAACATTAATTAAAGACATATAAGAGTCAACCTGAATCTCTGAAGTGTCACCTTATATGCATACTTATTATACACATATATATACAATGCTTCACTTTGAGATTGTTTCTATTATCCATATCGTATGATGCATGACTGCCCAACTGATCAGTGGTAACTGCCCAACCGGCCGCAGCGCGGTGGTAAATGCACGACTGCCCAACGACTGCCCAATCGTCCGTAGCTCGGTGGTAAATGTATAACTGCCCAACTGGCCATAGCTTGGTGTTAAATGCATGACTGCCCAACTGGCTGTAGCTCGGTGGTAAATGAATATGCATGTCTGCCCAACCGACGGTATATAATGATACATAACTGCCCAACCGGTGGTAACTGCCCAACCGGTCGTAGCACGGTGGTACATGAAGATGCATGTATCACTATATTAAAAATATTAACATCTCTATCATATACCTCAATAGGGACTTAGGGACATACTCACTTTAATGGAATGAATAACATTGGCATCCTTAACTGCTAAGGGTAGAACCACTTATGGAATAACATTACGTTTACGTATCGTTACTTGCATCATGCCAAAATAAAGAAGGATTATCCTTAACATACCTGTATGATCTCTTCCTTATTACTCAACCAAGCTCAACACAACATCTTTCATCTACAACAAGTGAAACAATATTGCCGTTAACATATAATGTTGTACCATCGTATGACTTAAGGAAAATCGGGTAGCAACTCTCCTATTTTTAATAAAACACAAAGACCACTAAGGGTCATCAACAGACCAACAACAACAACAACGACATGATCCAATATGAGTTTCTCCGATTATCTTAACAATCATATTGAGCGGCAAGCTCGTTTTTACTCATAACAAGATATAAATTGAATCCCACTCTTATTTCATAAATTAGTTTACAACCTTCAGAACATCATACTTATATGTACCATATTATTTCTAGTTTAAAACATCCACAAAATACCTTCCAAAACAACCCCATACATCTAGCACCTTAATTTTTATATTCAATCACTTATTTTTCATATTTTCTTTTTCAATCAACTTAATTAACACCTAGAAAAGCTTAACAACATCAGCCACAACATTATCAAATTATTTATCATAATTTTCAGCCACCACAAACCATATATTTAGCTACGAAACAGTCCAACCAAAAAGACAACCATATCCCATGTTCTTTGAAGTGCTATCTTATCGTTTTTCACTTAAACAACACAACCAACACAAGATTAAATTTAGGAACAATCAAGAAGAGGTTATACATACCTTTTACAGAAGCTACAACTAGAAATCCTAACTCAACTTTGCTCACAATAGCCCTCAATCACACCACAACATCATAGAAGCATTCTCTCGGAGTCTTTGACACCTTTGATTATGAATTGTGTTGATTTCTCTTGAGTTTGGTTCTTGGGATCTTGGACCAGTTTTTGGAGAGTTTGAGAGTGTTTTGGTGTAAGAAATCTCTGAATATAGACGAAATTTAATGGATAAAGACAACTTATAAGCCCACCGCCTCAATTCTCCAAGCAGGAGGGTAAGTTGCCTGCTTGGCAGCTTGATCAGTGCGACTTCGGACACTTGTATCTCTCTACTCCGATATTATATTGACAAACAATTTTTAGCGTTAGAAACTAGACACATGTAGATTTAATTCCATATAAATATATCCTTGTAACCCTCAATAGATTGGGAGAAAACTGCGTCGCAACTTGGACTATAAACCTGCCAGTTTCTCCGAAGTGTGGCAACGTGACTTGGCAATCCTAAATTTAAAAATCCATTTTTTTCTACCCCGATGTCGTATGAATAAATGGTTTGGACCGATGGAAACTAGGTTCCAAGACATTCCTTTTGGTATGAGATATGTCCCAAAATGACATCATAAAACTTATGAATTTAATTTCTCAAAAAGGCTCATTACAAAGTAAATCTTAACTCGATTTTTCCGTAAGTTAAATCCAACTTTCCCAAACATTATATTTTATATACAATCATCAATTGAATTACGACATACTCTTATGTACGATAACATGGGGTGTAACATAGTACCCCCCCTCCCCCCCCCCCAGAACATTCGTCCTCGAATGTTGACTGATGCACTTATCATTATCATAACTTATAGCTCTTGCGAATACTTTACTACTCTTCTTGCCATCTAGGAAACTGTTCTGTGAATAATTCCAAAAGCCAAGGAATTCCCCCTTTAGGCCTCTTTCTCACACCACGACTTGTGGTCGGAATCCTTCCAATCTCATAACTGTCTCTGGCCTTGTAAATGCACCTATGCGACTCTTCTCTCCTTTGTAAACTAAACTAAAACCCAACCTCTATCTGATGTCTGGACTATTCACAACCTTTTGTACTTGAGTATCTCATATATTCTTCACCTTTACCTTATTTACCTTTCAATCTCGCATCTTATCTTCTATTTCTTTCATAAACTCCTTCCACATAAGTAGAAATTACATCTACGCCTTAAAGCTATGATGTGATACCTACACCTCTGGTGCATACAAAATCTGAAAAAAGCTTCATACTGACTTCTTACGACTCAGCTCTATAACACGATTTGGAAACAAAAGAAGGGTAATATTTCCTAAATGCCCTATAGCCTCTCAATTATAAATGTGGCATGAAACACACCCATAAGTGGGACACTACTAGGCACGACTTTATAGACTCCCTAGGATACAACCTGCTCGGTTATCACTTTGTCACGCCCCAAACCCGGGAAGTGTGGTTGGCACCCGGAGTCGTACTGGCCCGAGCAAACCATCCTGTAACTCATTCTTTTGGTGACCATCGTGGGACAACATGGAAACAACTCGTTGTGCATAACTGTAAGTAGGCATTGTCGCGCTCCCTTTTTCTCGCGAAATCGGGTTTCGACATTGACAAACTCTTTTAGAAAAGTAAGGAATGGTTATTAAAGGAGAGACGTCACCTAACGGATTAAGGTGTGTTAGGTCACCTATTGCAAATGACTCATATTTACTAGTTGAGTCACCAAAGATCGGGTAAGGGCTAAAATTACCTCGAGGAGAAGGTGTTATGCACTCCTCAAGGTCCATAACAGTGGGTCCCGGCCAAACTCAAATCCTGTGAATTATTCTAGAGAAGAGAGGGAATTATTTTAATAGGGGTGGGTGGTCCTAAGTTTTTTTAGCCTAAAGGATCACCTCGTGCAACATAAATAATACTTTATAACTCCCCCAAGACGGGGATGTTACTCATATTATTCAGCGGGCACAGACTTTCATCTCCTGCTACTCGATTACTATCTTTAAGTTTTTTACCTAAACCGCTCTAATAAATTCTAAATTGTACCCTATGCATACACTACCCGTCCCTTACCTATGGTCCATGAGGCATTCAGACCTCTATTTTGGATGGTTTTAGACTTAACTTAGGCTTCTCAAAAATGGTAAAACTAGGCGACATGTAAAACAAGTTGGACTTTCATACAAAAACACATAAGGGACTCAGGTTAGCCTCCACACGTAAGCAGCAAATGCACGCAAACAAAGTATGCGTATTGACCGTTTCAACAGTTAAGGTTGTTAGGTCCTATAGACATGATCTCTATGCGATTTTGGATCTTAATCATACAGGCAGTTATGCAAAATAATCCCTAAGTGCCTGCACAGTTGCCTACTGATTATAATTATAAAGGGTTAAACCTATAGCCATGTTATGTAGGTTATTTACTCAGTGTTAGGCAATGATAAACAACGAGGGATATTCATATTTACTCAGTCGTTCCTATAGGCATGCTTTCTAATGCGTTCAGAGAGACAGTGTTCAATTCTAATACTTAATACATATGGTAATTATCCTATTGACATGATTTCTAGCTTTGATGATTGAAACTGGTTTTAAACATCCATACTAAATGATCAATTTATAACTCTACAAGCATGATTTCTAAAGAGGCACATCTGTAAATGATATAATGTAAATTGAGCTCTGGTTATTTTGTTTCCTATAGTCATGGTGTCTAATCGTCTAACAGCAAAAGTAGGCAGGATATCCACAAAACTTATTTGAGTCAAAGTGAACCCCTATAGGCAGGTTTTCTACGAAGCATATTGGAGCCAAAGTGAACCCCTATAGGCAGGTTATCTAACATGCAATAGAAAACAAAGTAAACATCTAGGCAGGTTTTCTAACATACAATAACATAATATTTTTTGAATAAAGTAAAGCCTATAGGCAGGTTATCTAACATACAATAGCGGAATGTCTTTGCAAAAAGTAAAGCCTAAAGGCAGTTTATCTACCCATTTCATGCAGATATAAAAAACAACAACAACATACCCAATAAAATCCCACTAGTGGGGTCTGGGGAGAGTTGAGTGTACGCAGAACTTATCCCTACCCCGAAAAGGGTAGAGAGGCTGTTTCCAGGAGACTCTCGGCACAACACGAGAGACAATAATATCAGAAAAGAAACAAAAGAAGCCCATTTTCACAATCCACTATTGCCCCAATTGTTATTACAAAGACATATTACAGACCAGGATCGAATGACTAAATTACGAAGTATATAAGCTATAGGGAGCCTACAGCAGGCCCCAATCCTAGTGTATCAGAGTTCACGAGGGTCTCATATGAACCCTGAGCAGTGCTCACACCAGGAGGGCCAGGGGAAAGTACTTAAATTGCTTTGGCTTTCAGCCAACAAAGAGTGAGAATTCAAGAGAGAATGGTAGGATTGGGAAGTATATTTAGGGGGATAATCACACATAGAACATAAACAAACACATTTTGAAACTAAGAAAACTTGATAAAGTTTTGAGAGTTTAAAAAGTTATATGCTAATAAGGATCAGTTCGTAAACATGCTTTATACAGATAACAAAGACATCAGATCAGGCTAAGTCATAGAAAGGAAGCTCATTAATCAACAGTAAGTCGGGAAAAGATCATTAACAATTTAATAAAGGTGTCATAACATGGTGAGCACACAACCAGATAAGTAACATGGCAACAGATTTAACAACAAGCTAATGAATCCACTAAGGCATAGATGATTAACTAGTTTTTAGGGAAAAGTATCAAAGCATGCTTAATGCTAAAAGATAGTTCTAAGTTATACAGAGTTAGGCAGATTTCACCAATTAATTCACTAAGTTCAACATGTCTTGAATACTGAAAATAACTAGTCTAATAACAGTAACATATGAAACAAGTAATAAAGTAACAAAGGATTAAATGACTCACCAATTAAGATGAAGCAGAAAAGAAATTTAGCAATGTAGAAATTGTCACCAACAGAAGGAAACAATAGAGGATTTCTTGCCTTGGCTTCCAGCCGGCCAAAAATCAAAGCACGGAATAATAACAGTGCAGTTTGTTTATAACAATGAAAATATTACGCACTCTCCCGCCTTTCAAAAGGGAATAGGGGATGGATTTAAATAGCACTGAAATTGAACACGTAAATATGGAAGTAATTAGTCAAAGTACTAGAAAGGAAAATATTTAATAGTCAATAAGGGAAGAAAAATTTTGAAACCCTAATTTAGGCGAAACATACGAAATCGGCAGAAATAACAAGTAAAGAGATGCATATAGACATACAGACAGAGACTTTAACAAAATAATTAAGGATTCGAACAGATCTGGTTCGATTCTGAAGACTCAAAAACCCTAAATTTAAGGCAAGTAAAAATCAGCAGAAATAACAAAGAGAATCACAATGAGACGCATATAGACATGTAGACAGAAATATTAACGAAAATAATTAAGGAAAAAAACCTGATCTGGTTAAATCTAGAAAGAGCTAAAACCCTAGTTCTAGTGTAAATAGAAAATCAGAGATTCATACCATAAAAGGACGAGAACGAACATCGACGGAAAAAAGGTCAAAGACCTGAACCAATTTTGGATCGAAATTAAAGGGATCCACTTGCCATATTAGGCAAGCAATTATGTAACACCATAAACGGGTAATCGGTAGTGAGGGGTGGTCAATAAAGTAAAGGAATCATTGATTGATTCCATTTTTAGGTAGGAATCGACAGAATAATAGGTTGATGGTGCTAGGGTTTCTCAAAGGAGAGGAGGGAGAGATGAGAGGAAACAGAGGCGGCGAGCAAGGGTGAATGACTAGGGTTTGGTGGGGTTAGGTTGATTAAAAGAGGGAGAAGGGATGTGGGTCGTTGATCTTGAAAGATCAACGGCTGGGAATTAAAAGTGACCGGGCCGGGTTATAATAGGCGGGTACCGACCGGGTTGTGGGGATTGGTTTGATTGATTTGGACTTGGGGTAATTGGGCTAAGGGTTTGGGGTTTGGGCCATTAGTTTGGTCCGAAAATCACCTTGTTTTTTGCCAACTCTTAGAACCTTTGAAAATTAATTAAAAAATAAATATTTAAAATTCCTAATAAATGGTAAAAAACTAATATTTATGCTGTAAACTATTTAAAATAATAACTCAACATTATAAAAATATAAAAATTATAGTTTGGCATAATACACGCGATTGTTTGTAAAATATAAGCCATTATTGCAAAATTGGATAAAAAGCTTAAAAATGCTAAATCAATTATAAAAAAATAGAATAAAATGTTTGAAACATGTATTATGGATGAAAATAATAATTTTGGGTAATTAAGTCATCACAAAAATAATTTAAAGGATAATTACTAGATATTTATATAATAAAAATATAAGAAAATTAATTTAAAGCTCTAAAAATTATGAAAAATTATTGAAAAATGCTTGTATAAGTTTGTAAACTAAATGATGATGCAAATATGCTATTTTGGAAGTATATATGTATTTTAAAAATATGAGGAAAAAATTGGGTATCAACAGCTGCCCCTCTTTACCCGGGAAGGATGAAAGAGTTGTCAGGTAAAGAAATGATGACTGATTTTGACCGAATGAGGTGTTTTGAAAAGTATAGGCTGAACCCTGATTTTTGAGCTGCCTACATATTCTTGGCTTTACAGGAATCAAGCGATGTATAGTTCTGGTTCCAATGGTAGAAAGAACTGATGGAGTTGTTATGAGAATGGTCGTGTGTTTCGGAAAAGGTCTTTTTGAGTAGGATATTATCGGATGAATTTGGAGACAGTGCTTAGTCTCATGCAAATGGAGAAGGCAATGGTTAGCCTTATGCAAATAAGGAGGTCGGTCTTAGCCTCATGCAAGATAGGAGACAGTGTTTAGTCTCATGCAAATGGAGAAGGAAATGCTTAGCCTTATGCAAATAAGGAGACAGGCTTAGCCTCATGCAAGATGGGAGACAATTCTTAGTCTCATGCAAATGGAGAAGGCAATGCTTAGCCTTATGCAAATAAGGAGGCCGGGCTTAGCCTCATGCAAGATGGGAGACAGTTCTTAGTCTCATGCAAATGGAGAAGGAAATGCTTTGCCTTATGTAAATAAGGAGGCAGGGCTTAGTCTCATGCAAGATTGGAGACGGTGCTTAGTCTCATGCAAATGGAGAAGGAAATGCTTAACCTTATGCAAATAAGGAGGCAGGGCTTAGCCCCATGAATGATTGGAGACATTGCTTAGTCTCATGAAATGGACAAATAGCAAGTAGGAGCAGAATATTTCTTAGCTGGAGATATATTTGTGCTTGGTGGTCCGGTTGTTATGAGGATAATGATTCACAGGTGCGCACGCACTTGCGGCTATTCCTTGTACCTGCATCCAAAGAAGAATCGTGAGTTTTGCGAGGGAGTTTGGTTCGTGCCTTTGTCTTTTTGCTTTGCTCTGCTCTGCATTAGAGTCCTGTTTGAGTTACCATCGATAGCATTTTTCTAAAAATAAAGTTTAGAAAAATGCATATGCATAGTTATTCAAAAACACAGTAATATGTGATATTTAAAAAATCGATTAGATGAACCAATAACTGCGACAGTTTTAGAGACATTGTGACCTTTCTAACATAGAATTTTGAGGATCCTCCTCAAAATTCTACCCCAGTTATCTAGAAGAACTTCTGGCTATTTCGCGTACGGTGTCGTTGGCTGAACTTGCTTCGGAATTTTGAGGGTCCTCCTCAAAATTTTGCCTCAGTTTCCAATTATGGGGAAAAATGAAAATTTTATTGTATTGTGACCGAACCTACAGGGCTTCTTACGTATCCCCTCTTAAACGGGAATCAGTTCAAGCGTAGTTTAATTAATAGTCGACACACACCCTGACCTTCCTGTCTTTCTTCGGAACCGGCACAATGTTGGCCAACCAAGTTGGATATTCAACTACCCTGAGGACCTTAGATTTGATTTGCTTCGTGATTTCTTCTTTGATTTTTAGACTCATGTCTGGCTTGAACTTTCTGATTTTCTGCTTTACTGGCGGACACATCGGATTGGCGGGTAGCTTGTGAGCCACTTTGGATGTGCTCAACCCGGTCATATCGTCATACGACCATGCGAAAATGTCTTCATACTTTTTCAGGAAAAGAGTGTACTATTCCTTCTCTAATTGTGACAAGTGAATGTTGATGCGCGTTTCTTTGACGATTTCAGAATCTCCCAAGTTGACCATCTCAGTCTCGTCCAGGTTGGACTTAGGCTTGTTCTCAAAATTCTCAACTTCTCTGACAATTTTCTCAAGTATCACATCTTCTTCTTCTATCTCTTCCAAGTCATTATCCTTGTGTTGCATTGTCTCATTACATGTCACAATCATTGGTTCATCAAGATATGAAATAGTAATGTTGTAGAGAAAAAGATATGAAAGATAATGATAATAAAACATCAAGCCATTGATAAGTATTAAAATGTTGAACAAAGCGATTTTTAATGACTCAAGCAATGTTTTCCAAAATAAAGTACTGAAAGAAAAGAAAAAAATGCTTTTAAACAAAAATGCTCAAGAAGAATTATTTCAAAATAAATGACACTAGCAGCTATGCTACCCCGGAGACTCGTCGGGCCCTAGATGGTGTGGCAGTCCAGTTTCTGAGGACGAATCCTTTTTCCACTGTCTAGATGACGAGGCCTTCTTCCCCCTCCTCCTCCTCCTCCTCCTCGACGATTACACTACATTCCATGTCTTCTTCTTCCAAGAACAGATTCTTTAAACCAACTAGGACTTCATCCTCTTCGGATCCCCATATCATATCAGCATGATGGAAGGATTGTCTTAGATGCGGTATTGGTTGTTCAAGAGGGTAATAAGGACCGTGCCATAGCGGCGACTTGTCATTATACTCCTGCCAGATGTACTAATACCTAAGTCCAAAGGTCGTGTCGTGACATTTTAGTTGTATTTTCTTGGAAATACCTTGGAGGTTCTTTCCGAGTCCTTTACCGGGTTCATACCCTGCCCATGCTAGTATTCTTTCTATTTTGCTACTCCACCATTTGTCTTTCTCAATTGCATTGACGCGCTCGACGCGATAATAAATCTCCCCACCTAACTTCCTTCTATTTTACACGATCGGAACAGTTCGGTTGGTATAAATGGGATTACTCCCGTCTCCATGAATGATCACTTCCTGATGATTCCATTCGAACTTTACAGCCTGGTGCAAAGTAGAGGCCGCAGACCCAGCAGCATGTATCCAAGATCGTCCAAACAGCAGATTGTATGAGGTGGATATGTCTAGCACTTGAAATTCAACATCGAACCAAGTCGGACTCATCTGCAAGCATAGATTGGTTTCCCCAATTGTGTCCTTTTGAGACTCATCGAACGCCTTCACATTCATAGTCCTTTCTCGTATTTCATGCAAACCTTTACCCAATCTTTTTAGAGTTGTCAGCGGACAGATGTTAAGACTGGACCCTCCGTCTACCAAAACCCTGACAATGAATTTATCCTCGCATTGTACCGTGATGTGCACCGCCCTATTGGGCTTAATCCTTCTGGCGGCAGTTCATCTTTCATGGAAAATAATCTTATGGCTCTCCAATACTTGTCATACCATGTTGGCCATTTCTCCACTAGTGATATTGTTAGGTACGTAAGCTTCATTCAATACCTTCATTAAGACATTCCTATGTGCTTCAAAATTCTGCAGTAATGATAGGATGGATATCTGAGCAGGAGTTTTGTTCAGATGGTCTACCACAGAATATTCTCTCACTTGTACCTTTCTCCAAAGATCATCCGATCCAGTTTCGATGAGGGGCTGCTTGGAGGAAGCTTCTTTACTTTTTCCTCCCAAATTCTCAGGTGTGTAACTCTGCCAGTCCTGGTCATACCTTGTGCTACGCCTC
Organism: Nicotiana paniculata; assembly: GCA_005239505.1. Taxonomy (NCBI): domain Eukaryota; kingdom Viridiplantae; phylum Streptophyta; class Magnoliopsida; order Solanales; family Solanaceae; genus Nicotiana; species Nicotiana paniculata. The sequence goes on along the minus strand of ML346902.1, from coordinate 16,915 downwards.
CTTTCCTCCTGGCTTCTGAAACATAGTCCTAAGGTATAGCATTGGAATTAAAGGACGGCGTGGGTGCTACCATCACAATGAAAGGTGCGGTTACTCCTACTTCAAATGGAGCAGGTGCAACTGCAGGTGTTGTTTCCACCTCGAACGGGTTTGGTGCAGCTACCTCAACTTCGAATGGTGGCTGTATCTATACCACAATAGGAGTGAGAGTGATTGCAGGTTTCTTAGGATCATCCCCTTCTCGAATAAGTCCAATTGACCTTTCTGGGTCCTATTCTTCATCAGTCTCTATCACATTTACTCCTTCGCCCCTATGATCTGGGATAGGGTTGTTATGGACGTTAGGTGCAGCCTCCTTTGCTTGTATGACCTTGGTATCAATCAACGTTTGGATCTTGTCTTTCGAAGTGAGACATTCATTGATGGTATGAACTTTCATGCCAGAGTGGTAGGCACATGTTTTTTTAGGATTGACCCATTGAGAGAAGTTTTCCATGGCAACAGCGGGAATAGGGGTAACATATTCAGTCTTTCGTACAATTGATCGATGGGTTCAGCAAGGGGTGTATTGTTTGGGTGGCCTGCGGTCAAACTTTGGTATGGGCTTCTGATAGTTTTGGCAGTTGGCAGTGAGTGGTAATATGTTGGTTGGGTGTTATAAGTGTGGTAGGCAGTGGCGGGTTGTGGATATCTGGGAGGTGAAGGTTTGATATGTAGGTGGAGGTGTTTGGTACGTAAGAGGAGATTTTGGACCTTGGGCAACCATCACGACCCCTATTTCTTTCTTATTTGATATGCCCCCTGACTGCAATGCTTTGTTTGTTGCCTGCAATGCCTCAAAATTAGTTACTATCCTACTCTTGATCCCTTCTTCAATCCTTTCTCCTAGCTTGATGATGTCGGAGAATTTGTTATTCTCGATAACCATTAATCTTTCATAGTATTGTGGATCTTGGGACCGAACGAAGAATTTGTTCATCTGCTCTTCTTCCAATGCTGACCTTACTTTTGCAGCTTCTGATCTCCACCGAGTAGCATACTCGCGGAAAGTCTACGTTGGTTTCTTCTTAAGGTTCTGTATGTAGAAGACGTCTGGTGCATTCTCCGTATTAAACCTGAACCGATCCATGAAGCCTGATGTCATGCTTACCCAGCTAACCCACTTCTTGGGATTTTTACTGATGTACGAAGATAGGGCGTCTCCAGTGAGACTTCTCATGAACAGCTTCATGTGAATCCTCTCATCTTCCCCAACTCCTGCGAGCTTGTCATAATATGTTCTTAGATTCACCTTTGGGTCACCTGTTCCGTCAAACATCTCGAACTTAGGAGGTTTGTATCCCTCCGATAGTTCTACATCTGGCTGAATACACAGATCTTCATAATTCAAACCCCCAATGCCTTTTCCTCCTTCGACACCCTGAACTCGGCTTGTGAGCTTCTTAAGTTCCTCTTCCATATTCTTGATGAGCAGGTCCTTCTCGGTAGATTATGGTGTGTATGGGGTTTGTATAGTGGGGTAAGGTAAGGTTTCTACATATATGGGGTTGTTTTGGTGGATGCTGGGGGTTTGAGTGTAGTAGTGATCATTTGTTGAATTTTGCGGATCAGAAGTAGGTTGTGGTCCATTTTGAGGAGTATGGTAGGGAGTAGTTTGCAGATACTGAGTTGGATGATGTGGATGTTGAGGAGGAGCTGGTACTGGTGGAGGGTTAGGATTTTGATAAGGTGCGACGTATTGATGAGGTGTAGGAGGATTTTGTGGATGTTGGTTTGGTGTGTTTTGAGGAGGCGCTGGGTTCTGGACTTTTTTCTGGTTTTAAGGTGAGGGAAAGGTTTACCAAGTTACGGACCTACTCAAGTTCACCTTGTAACTCCAATATTTTCTACTCTACCGCAGAACCAAATCATTTTGTGTTGGCGTACTCCGACCATCTGAGGTTTCAACATTTCCGCATGCGCAACGTTATCTCTCATGATACCACTCATGTCATCCATCTTAGCCTTTCCCTTACTTTTAGGATCACTTGGAGGAGGAGGTGGTGGAGGACCTCTGGATCTGGTATGGTATGTTGATGATGCTATATGCACGAACCAAGCTTAGGGGATAGGAATAATCAAAACAAAGAAAAGCAAAAAGGTAAACAAGTCAGTAGGGAATTTTGAAAGGGTGTTTGCGATATTTAAACATGTATTGCGAAATTAAATTCGCGTCCTAATTTGGGGACCTCATTATGCCCGAGGCAGGCCTAGCGACACGTAGATTTGTAGAAACTTAATGTGATAATTCCCTCATTTCATTAATGTAATAAATAGATCAAACCTCTAACAACAACAACAAACAAAGTTTAATCCCAACATGTGGGGTCTGGGGAGGGTAGTCTGTACGCATACCTTACCCCTACCTAGTGCAGGTAGAGAGGCTGTTTTCAATAGACTCTCGGCTCAAGAAAAAAAATACAATACCAATAAAAATCGCATACCGTAATAAAGGATAAATAGTATCCAATAAAAATAGATCAAATCTAAAATGACAATAATTAGAAGAGTTGCTAGTGGAATTTTCCTTATTACAATCAATTTCTAAAATGACTCTAGAGAAGCAAGTAAACAATAATTTTAATCTACTTGTTCCCGGAGGGACCTTCTCCAAGCTTGTCCTTCTTGGCCCCATCGATCAGATTCCCCAGGTCGTGCATGTCCAGCAGTAGATATGCCCTTGCTAGGTGTCCTCCTTCGTTTCCCTCTGCATTTTGACAATCCACGATCCTTCTCCTCATCTTCCCTTTAAGTTCCATCAGACCCTGCTCTTTTCACATAGCTCTTGTCGCTTGACGAGAGATTTTCCCACCAGTTTAGCAATAAGGGTGAGATACTCCGGACCATGCCGAACCTGGGGCCTTCGTTCCTCATTTCTGCAAAACAGATAAAGTTAGCCCTTTCCCCATCTGGATTTGACTACTTACACATCAATGATTAGCATATCGGCACGTTTGTACCCGTTGGTATTATGGAAATACCGATGGGTTTTGGACAAGGCTTTCCTTAGAGAGTTATTATGCGGACAACATATTAACTCATGCTAGGTTTGGACATGATGCATGCACAGTCAACATCAGAGTAGGGTTTCCTATATAAGTCTAGACCAGTACCCTCAAGCGGACAACTTGAGAGGGAAAGGCACGGAACCATCGACTGCACCGCTGATCGACTAGTTTTACCGCAAATAAGCCTTTACAAATTAAAAAGGGTAGTATAGGAAGAGCGCGGACACTCATCAAGTGTCGCTATGGTATTAATTGCGCACGAGTGGAATGTGATGCAGAGCATATAATTGTGCAAAAAGAGAAATAACATCTTGTCAAGTATTTTACATGAAGAAAGAAATAAATACGGTATTTAATAATTGTAAATACAGGAAGAGAAAGAAAACAAGAAAAGAGTTAGTTCGTAGAATGGAAAAATTATAATAAAGCGATAAAGGGGTAGGGATAGGGAAAGACATAAAGATTGAAGCCAGCGAGTAGGGTTTGCATAACGAAGAATTGCATATAAAAGGAGAATAGGGAAGGGGATGTGCATGTAGCATAAAATAACAAAGGCACGCTTATTGAGGGAGACTAATTCACACAAACCAAGTTCGTTATGATAAGAGCCTAAAGATATCCCCAGCAGAGTCGTCATGCTGTTGTGCCCCCTTTTTCTCACGAAATCGGGTTTCGACATTGACAAACTCTTTTAGAAAGGGAAGGAACAGTTATTAAAAGAGGGTCGCCACCTAACGGCTTAAGGTGTGTTAGGGAACCCATTGCAAATGACTCAGATTTAATAGTTGTGTCACCAAAGATCGGGTAAGGGCTCAAATTACCTCGAGGAGAAGGTGTTAGGCACTCCTCAAGGTCCACAATGGTGGGTCCCGGCCGAACTCAAATCATGTGAATTAGTCTAGAGAAGAGATGGAATTATTTTAATAAGGACGGGGGTCCTAAGTTTTTAGCCTAAAGGATCACAGTGCAAAATAAATAATACTTCGTAACTCCCCCAAGACGGGGGTGTTACTCATATTATTCAGCGGGCACAAACTATCATCTCCTGCTACACAATTACTATCTTTAAGTTTTTTACCTAAAGCGCTCTAATAAATTCTAAACCGTACCTTATACGTGCACTACACGTCCCTTACCTATGGTCGAGGAGGCATTCAGACCTCTATTTTGGATGGTTCTAGACTTAAATTAGGCTGCTCAAAAATGGTAAAACTAGGAGACATGCAAAACAATTTGGACTTTCATACAAAAACACATAAAGGGCTCAGGTTAGCCTCGTAAGAAGCAAATGAACGCAAACAAATTATGCATATCGACAGTTTCAACAATTAAGGTTGTTAGGTCCTATAGACATGATCTCTATGGGATTCTGGATTTTAATCATAGAGGCAGTTATGAAAAATAATCCCTAAGTGCCTGCACAATTGCCTACTGATTATAGTTATAAGTGGTTAAATCTATAGTCATGCTATCTAGGTGATTTACTCAGTTTTAGGCAGTGATAAGCAATGAGGGATATTCAAAATTACTCAGTCGTTCCTATGGGCATGCTTTATAATGCGTTCAGCGAGACAGTGTTCAATTTTAATACTCACTGCAGATGGTAATTATCCTGTAGACATGATTTCTATCTTTGATGATTGAAACTGGTTTTAAACATGCATACTAAATGATCAATTTAAACCTACAAGCATGATTTCTAAAGAGGCAGATTTGTAAATAACATAATGTAAATTGAGCTTTGGTTATTTTGTTTCCTATAGGCATGGTGTCTAATCGTGTAACAGCGAAGTAAGCAGGATATCCACAGAACTTATTTGAATCAAAGTGAACCCCTATAGGCAGGTTTTCTAAGGAGCATATTAGAGCCTAAGTGAACCCCTATAGGCAGGTTATCAAACAGGCAATAGCAAATAAAGTAAACATCTAGGCAGGTTTTCTAACATACAATAGCAGAATGTTTTTTGAATAAAGTAAAGCCTATAGGCAGGTTATCGAACATACAATAGTATAATGTTTTTGCATAAAGTAAAGCCTATAGGCAGGTTATCTACCCATTTCATGCAGATATCAAAATAATGCCATTTTCCCAATCCACTATTGCCCCAATTGTTATTACAAATACTTATTAAAGACCAAGATCGAATGACTGAATTACAAAGTATATAAGTTATAGGGAGCCTACAGCAGGCCCAAATACACTGGGACGACTAGGCCTTCAACTCACAATAACTCCAAAAGCCCACGCTCATTGATACACAGTGACCATAGTGAATGATTCACCCATATCTCAGGTATAAGCATACAAAGCCCAAATCTCTAGTGTGTCAGAGTTTCCAAGGGCTTCAAGAACCCCGGGAAGTGCTCACACTAGATAAGAATGATCGAAACAGCTCAAGAAAAACTATGGACCAAATCCTAGTCTGTCAGAATTCACGAGGGTTTCATATGAACCTAAGCAGTGCTCACACCAGGAAGGCCAGGGGACGGTACTTAAATTGCTTTGGCTTTCAGCTAACAAAGAATGAGAATTAAAGAGAGAAGGGTCAGATTGGGAGGTAAATTTAGGGAGAGAATCACACATAGAACAGAAAACACATTTTGAAACTAAGAAAACTTGATAAGGTTTTGAGAGTTAACAAAGTTATATGCTAATAAGGATCAGTTCATAAACATGCGTCATACAGATAACAAACACTTCAGATCAAGCTAAGTCACATAAAGGAAGCTCATTGATCAACAATAAGTCAGGAAAACATCAGTAACAATTTAATAAAAGTATCATAACTTGGTGAGCACAGAACCAGATAAGTAACATGGAAACAGATTTAACAACAAGCTAATGAATCTGCTAAGGCATACATGATTAACTAGTTTTTAGGGAAAAGTATCAAAGTATGCTTAATGCTAAAAGATAGTCCTAAGTTATACAGAGTTAGGCATATTTCACCAATTAATTCACTGAGTTCAACATGTCTTGAATATAGAAAATAACTAGTCTAATAACAGTAACATATTAAACGAGTAATAAAGTAACAAATGATTCAATGACTCACCAATTAAGATGAACCAGAAAAGGAATTTAATAATGTAGCAATTGTCACCAACAGAAGAAAACAATAGAGGATTTCTGGCCTTGGCTTTCAGCCGGCCAGAAATCAAAGCACGGAATAATAACAGTGTAATTTGTTTATAATAATGAGAATATTTTGAACTCACCCTCCTTTCAAAAGGGAATAGTTTATGGATTTAAATAGTTCTGAAATTGAACACGTAAATATGGAAGTAATTAGTCAACGTACTAGAAAGGAAAACACTTAACAGTCAAGAAGGGGAAAAAAATTGAAACCCTAATTTAGGTGAAACATATGAAATCGGCAGAAATAACAAGTAAAAAGATGCATATAGACATATAGATAGAGACTTGAACAAAATAATTAAGGAGTCGAATAGATCTGGTTCGATTTTGAAGACTCAAAAACCCTAAATTTAATGCGAGTAAAAATCGGCAGAAATAACAAAGAGAATCACAATGAGACGCATATAGACATGTAGACAGAAATATTAACAAAAATAATAAAGGAAACGAACCAGATCTAGTTAGATCTAGAAATATCTGAAACCCTAGTTCTAAGGTAAATAGAAAATCAGAGATTGATACCATAAAAGGATGAGAACGAACATAGACGGAAAAAGGTCAAAGACATGAACTAGTTTTGGTTTGAAATTAAAGGAATCCACTTGCTATGTTAGGCAAGCAATTATGTAACACCATAAACGGGTAACCAGTAGTGAGAGGTGGTCAATAAGGTAAGGGAATTATTGATTGATACCATTTTTGGGTAGGAATCGGAGGAATAATACGTTGACGGCGCTAGTGTTTCTCATAGGAGAGGAGGGAGATATGAGAGGATACAGAGGCGCAGGCCAAGGGTTAGTGGCTAGGGTTTGGTGGGGTTAGGTTAATCAAAAGATGGAGAAGGGATGTGGGACATTGATCTTGAAAAATCAACGGCTGGGATTTACAAGTGACTGGGGCGGGCTATAATCGGCGGGTACCGACCTGGTTGTGGGGATTAGGTTGATTGATTTGGGCTTGGGGTAATTGGGCTAAGGGTTTGGGGTTTGGGCCATTAGTTAGTTCTGAAAATCACCTTATTTTGGACCAACTCTTAGAACCTTTAAAAATTAATTAAAAAATAAATATTTAAAATTTCTAATTAATGGTAAAAAATAATATTTATGCTGTAAAACTATTTATAATAATAACTCAACATTATAAAAATATAAAAACTATAGTTTGGCATAATAAACGCAATTATTTGTAAAATATAGGCCATTATTGCAAAATTGAATAAATAACTTAAAAATGCTAAAGAAATTATAAAAAATATAGAATAAAATATTTTAAACATGTATTATGGATGCAAATAATAATTTTGGGTAATTATGTCTTCACAAAATATATTAAAGGATAATTACTAGATATTTATATAATAAAATATAAGAAAATTGATTTAAAGCTCTAAAAATTATGGAAAATTATTTTAAAATGTGTGTATAAGTTTGTAAACTAAATGATGATTCAAATATGCTATTTTAAAAGTATATATATATTTTAAAAAATATGAGGGAAAAATTGGGTATCAACAAGCATATATTGTATCAATAAACTATCATTCTTAAAACCTGAATACATATGGGTCGTCAAGGCCTCTGATATACTGTACAAAATGAACCTATTTCTATAAAGACTCTAATATTATTTGACAACAAATGGGATAGGGTACCGGCCTACCCTTAAGTGTGTAGCAAAAACTCTAACACGATGACTCATAGACTCGGTTGCACTCCGAATGAGGTGGAGTCTTACCAATCCTTCATTAAATGCCAATCTCGTCTACTATGAGGGCTCGTCGAACTGATTATCTATACTTTCAGGCATGAATGCATTGTCCTCAACAAAAGGACGTCAGTACGAATAATGTACTGAGTATGTAAGGCAAAACTGAAACATAACAATAAGTCAACATTAATTAAAGACATATAAGAGTCAACCTAAATCTCTGAAGTTCCACCTTATATGCATACTTATAATACACATATATATATACAATGCTTCTCTTTGAGATTATTTCTATTATCCATATCCTATGATGCATGACTACCCAACTGATCAGTGGTAACTGCCCAACCGGCCGCAAAGTGGTGGATAATGCACGACTACTCGACCGGCCGTAGCTCGCCGGTACATGTATAACTGCCCAACCAGTCATAGCTTGGTGGTAAATGCATGACTTCCCAACCGGTCGTAGCTCGGTAGTAAATGAATATGCGTGTTTTCCCAACCGGCGGTATATAATCATACATAACTGCCCAACTGGTGGTAACTGCCCGACCGGCCATAGCACGGTGGTAAATGCATGAAGATGCATGTATCACTATATTAAAAACATTAACATCTCTATCATATACCTCAATAGGGACATAGGGACATACTCACTTTAACAGAATGAATAACATAGGCATACTTAACTGCTAAGAGTAGAACCACTTATGGAATAACAATACGTTTACGTATCGTTACTTGGATCATGCCAAAAGAAAGAAAGATTATCCTTAACATACCTGTATGATCTCTTACTTATTACTCTACCAAGCTTAACAAAATTTATTTCATCTACAACAAGTGAAATTATATTGCCATTAACATATACTGTCGTACTATCGAATTTGGCTAGTCGCATGACTTAAGGAAAATCGGGCAGCAACTCCCCTATTTTTAATACAACCAAAGACCACTAAGGGTCATCAACATACCAACAACAACAACTATAACTAACAATAGCAACACCAATAATATGATCCAATATGAGTTTCTCCGATTATCTTAACAATCATATTGAGAGGCAAACTCGTTTTTACTCATAACAAGATATAAATTGAATCTAACTCTTATTCCAGAAATTAGTTTACAACATTTAGAACATCATACTTATATGTACCATATTATTTCTAATTTAAAACATCCACAAAATACCTTTCAAAACAACCCCATATATCTAGCACCTTATTTTTTATCGTCAATAACTTATTTTTCATCTTTTCTTTTTTAATCAACTTAATTAACACCTAGAAAAGCTTCAACATCAACCACAACATTATCAAATTATTTCTCATAATTTTCAGCCACCACAAATGATATATTTAGCCACGAAATAGTCCAACCAAAAAAACAATCATATCTCATGTTCTTTCAAGTGCTATCTTATGGTTTTTCACTCAAACAACACAACCAACACAAGATTAAACTTAGAAACAATCAAGAAGATGTTATACATACCTTGTACAACAGATACAACTCGAAATCCTAACTCAACTTAGCTCACAATAGCCCGCAATCACACCACAATATCATAGAAGCATTCTCTTGGAGTCTTTGACACCTTTGATGATGAATTGTGTTGATTTCTCTTGAGTTTGGTTCTTGGGATCTTGGACCAGTTCTTGGAGAGATTGAGAGTGTTTTGGTGTAATAAATCCCTGGATATTGACGAAATCTAATGCGTAAAGACAACTTATAAGCCCATCACCTGAATTCTCCAAGCAGGTGGGTAAGCTGCCTGCTTGGCAGCTACAGCAGTGCAACGTCGGACACTTGTACCTCTCTACTCCGATATCGTATTGACTAACAGTTTTTAGAGTTAGAAACTATACACATGGAATTTAATTCCATATAAATATCCTTGTAAATCTCAATAGATTGCGAGAAAAATGCGTCGCAACTTGGCCTATAAACCTGCCAGTTTCTCCGAAGTGCGACAACGTGACTTGGCGACCCTTAATTTAAAATTCTATATTTCTCCACCCCGGTGTCATATTAATTAATGGTTCGGACCGTTGTAAAGTGGGTTCCAATACATTCATATGCGATATGTCCCAAAATGACATCATAAAGCTTACGAATTTAATTTCTCAAAACGGCTCGTTACAAAGCAAATCTTAACTCGATTTTTCCATAAGTTAAATCCAACTTTCCCAAACTTGATATTTTATATTAAAACATCAATTGACTTACGACGTACTCTTACGTATGATAACATGGGGTGTAAAAAATATCTCTCTCCATTTCCCCTTAGCGTCGGTGATGTTTTAGACGTTAATACCACACAAGAAGATAGGTTAATTTGGGTGGTATCCAATTTTTCAAGTGTTGTCTCTCTAGAAGAACCTGGTTCTTCTTGGTATTCCAACTTCTACTGTTGCAAAATAATAAAATCAGTAAAGTAAAAACAAAGATATTTTTACGTAGAAAACACCTGGCCCAAAAGGTGAAAAAACCATGACCTACTCCTCAGTAGGATTTGCTCAAACTCTTCACTAAAACTCTGAGCCGAACGGACTTACAAAATAAACTCTTTTGTAATTCTAGGACTAACTCTAATCCCTTCGTAGTAACTAGCCTCTAGCTAATTTCTACAAGCTTCAAGTTAACTCTAACTTGAACAATATGTACCTATTACAATTGCTTCTATGAAAGCTGAAAAGATACAATATTAAATCGCCTACTACAACCAACTAGACTCAATGACAAACAGATGGAACTGGTTCTTCTAGCTGATCTATAGCCTTTATATCGCACAGTAATTCTGCTTGCAAAATCTCTGGGAATTTTGCTTTTAGTTCTTGATTCAATTCTGCACTTGTTCGTTCATAATTCAAGCAAGAATACTTCAATTATTTATAGAGTCAGTTGTTGAGTTTGTCGTTCAGTTCTGGTACAACTCTTCCTGGGAGAAAGAGTTCGTATTAGACTCAACTTCCTTCCTTCGTTACTGTCCTTGCTGAATTCAACTTCTATTCTCTTATCAATTTGCAACCTTTTCGCATTAGGAGGCACTCTCCTTGTTCATTGATACTTCACAATCTCATTCATCTCCTATGCATATACGATTCATGTGCCAACACGTCAGGTCAATTATGTGTGCTCTGATAGACCTGGTTCAACTGGTCAGACATTTGTCAATATTCAAAACTATGTAGTGACTTGGGTCAATAAATTCCCCCTTTTTGATGATGAAAAACTATGTGCTTCTCCTTGTATACACTTCAAACACTTTGTATGTTTTTTAAGCATTTATCATAGAGAAACCATGTTCATTAGGTTATAAATATCACAATTTTTGAATTTGAAAAACTTTGAAAAACACATATCTTAAGCACATATCTATCTTCCCCCTTTTGGAATAATCGAAAAGTTGCAAAATGATAAATTTACCAGAGTTGTTAACAATTACTCATGGCCATTGAGGCAACTACAAGTGCAAACATGATTAATCATCATAAGAAACCAATAAATGTAAGCTATCTAAGAAATTGAGACAAGTCAATAACAAAATAGAAAAAATTCATTGATTAGGAACGAACATCAAACACCATACAAAAAACAAAAAACAGCCATAACCATGAGCAAGACAGAATAAAAACAACAGAAACAGAACAACTGGTCAAAGAAGGGTTTTGGTAGCTCTGGACAGCCTAAGGATGGGAAGGTGCAGAGGAGGTTGTGGTCTTGGTTTGTAGAAGAGAAAGCATCTGGTTAAGAACACCCTTGTTCTTTTCCTTATATTTTGCTAATTCAGCCCTGAGAGCATTCCTCTCAGCTTCAACCTCAATCAAACGAGATTTCAAACAAAGGATCTCCATATCCTTGATTTCTCTTTCCTGCACCAGAGTTCTAACTTTGCTGTTGACAGGTTTCTTCCTAGATGAACCAGGTTCATCTGCAGGAACATTGACAGTATAATTTCAAGTTAGCAAAGTATCCTTCCCAAAATACTCCTTGGCAGTAGCCATATCAACCTTTTTCATAGGAACATCAAAATGAGCAAGCACAACTGTCAGAATAAAGCCATATGGGATTGCATGTGTTTTTGTTCCATTCACAACTTTGTCCAAGAGTTGGATGATCAAGGATGTCCAGTTGATCTGTTTTCCCCTATACAAACACTCCATCAAGGTCAGATCCATATAGTTGGCTATGTGCCTTCGTTCTTGTCTTGTCAGCAAGAACTTGATGACAAACTCGAAGAATAACTTATGCTCTGGCTTCATTTCACTTTTGTAGACTGGCCTGGATTCAACTTCACTTTCATTGTCACTAAAGAATCTGGTAATGTTGATTGTTGAGGCTATCCCATCAAAACTAGGCCATCTTTGCCTAGTGTAATTTTCGTAGCCCTCGGCAGGAATGTGCAGAATCTCTCCCAGTTCTTTAGCATCAAAGGAGACTTGAAATCCTATGACTGTGGTAGTGACCCTGACGTCCTTGACCACTATATTACCCATGAACTCCACCAGTTCAGCTCTAGCCAACCTTCCTTCCATGTGAAGGACCATGTTCTTCCACCCCTGAACACCCAGTGTGTCCAGCAGGTATCGCATCCTAGGTTCCTCGAGATCCTTCAACAACATTCCCTTTAGAATTGTTCTTTTGCCAAACAAGGTGATTCTGTCAGTCACCTCACCAACTTCCCCCTCATCTTCTCCACTCCATTCTTTATCATCATCTTTCTCAACGACCTTCACTTTTCTTGCCTTGGACCTGGTCCTTTTAACAGTTCTTGTGGGTGTGGCAGACACTGTAGCTGACTTCTTTGAAGAAGCCTTAGCCCTTTTTGATTTTGGTGCCTCAACCACAACAGGAGCAATCTGCTCCTCATGATGGACCAGGTCCATCGTATCCTCTTCAACCACAATAGTCTCCACAGGCTCTCCTACTTTAGCCTTTCCCTTTGCAGCTCTCTTTTTCTTGCTCTGTAGCAGAGCCTTCTCAAACATTTCTTCTTCCTCTCTCACAGCACTACGTATAGCACGCACCTTAGGAACATGAGCATCAGCAGCTACAGAAACTTTCCTCTTCTTAGAAGGAACTGGGTTAGTAGCCTTCTTGGACTTCTGAGTCCTCCTTTTCTTGGGGTTATAGGACTCCCCCAGTTTCCTTAGCCTGTAAGCCAACGTCTCGTCCCTAGATGAAACAAGTTCATCTGCTCCTTTCTTCAAGCTTGCTAAGCCTGTCGTTGCTTCCTCGACTACAATTCCCCCTAACTCTGTGACATCTTCTCCAACCTTCTCAAGAATGGGACCACAGATAGCCAATGTGGTACCATCCTCCCCAAATCCCTCTCTCTCAAGAAATTTACCTTTTCCCAATTTTCTTTTCCTACTCGGCACATCAACATCAACTACCGACCCAACCAGAACAAACCTGTTCTTAGCATTAACAGATTCAAATTTAGCATCAAGATTACTTTGTTCAAAATTTGATGAACGAGGTGCTTCATCCTCGTTGGCTGATTTAAAAGATTCACTTGATGATTCAGAATTATTATCCTTTTCAGCCTGCAGAATTGCCTCCAAGAATCTTGCACGGGACCTAGAAGCCACTGATTTTCTGGCAAGAACCTTTACACGACGACCACGAGAGGCTGGGTTAGGGTTAGATATGGGTTTAGAAATAGGAGGGTTTTCAGGGGTTGAGGTTCTTTCTGGTGATTGAGAACTGTATACATATGGAGAATTTGAATCTGATTCATAATGCCCTCCATCATAATCACGATTTGGCAATGAAGAAGAAGAAGGAGATGGTGTTGAATACATGATTACAAGTGTTGTTAGGAAGAAAAGAAAAGTGATCAGCTTTGGGTTTGAAGAATAATGATCTTGGCTCGACGGTTATTTTATGAAGAAGAGAGTAATGATGACCCTTATATAAGATATGGCTATTAATTATACAACGGGCATAATATTTATTCAAGTGGGAGTCTAATATTTGTAGGAGTGTCATTGATTAGACAGTTAAGAGTTCTCTACCTCTAGGCTAATTGAGTACTGATGGGACTTCTTGGAACGGGTTCATTTAGGGATTAGTACAAAGAATTTGAATGAACCAAATATAGATAGAATCCTGCTCATGTGTGACTGTAATTAGTTCAATAATTGTATGGAGATGAGCACGTACCTTGTCATTCAGATGAACCACGTTCATCATGTTAAAGTCTTTAATTTGCCTTAATTTACAAAGATAGAGAAACATCATTAGCAACCAGGGAATCATATTAATACATGGAAAGAGAGTATGACAGTAAATTCATGTTGTTGAGCAATGATTAGTCTGGTTGATTATCTATGTTAGTGTTTCTAGCTAAAAAAAAATTCAATTTTTGTTTTTTTCAGTCAGGTGATTTTAATCATCCCTAATTCAAGCTTGTTTCTCTCAAAATACTCCCTACTCAGTGCTTTAGTAAAGATATCTGCAATTTGTTGATCAGTAGCACAAAATTCAATTGAGATCATTCCTTTTTCATAGTTATCCCTCCGAAAATGGTGCCTAACATCCATGTGCTTAGTTCTCTTATGATGAACCGGGTTCTATGTTATGACACTAGTGTTATCACAGAAAATAGGAATGCATCCCACATGTATACCAAAGTTCATGAGTTGTTGCTTGATCCATAGCAACTGAGCACAGCAAGAGGCTGTAGCCACATATTTAGCCTCAGCACTAGACAAAGCTACTGAATTATGTTTCTTGGTCGCCCAGGACACAAGGCAGGAGCCCAAAAAGTGAGCCATGCCTGAAGTACTCTTCCTGTCAACCAGGAAACCTGCATAATCAGCATCAGCATATCCTACAAGTTTGAAATTACTACCTTTAGGATACAAAAGGCACAAATCAGTGGTGCCTTTCAAATATCTCAAAATTCTCTTCACTGCAGTGAGGTGGGACTCCTTTGGATTTGCCTGAAACTTAGCACACAGTCCTATGCTGAACACAATATCAGGTCTGCTTGCAGTGAGATATAATAGAGACCCAATAATCCCTCTGTATAACTTCTGATCAATGGATGAACCAGGTTCATCCACATCCAATTTTGTAGTTGTGGTTATGGGAGTGTCTATTTCCTTTGAGTCTTCCATTTTAAACTTCTTGAGAAATTATTTCACATACTTTTGTTGGTGGATCATTGTTCCATTTGAGTTTTTCTTGATTTTCAAGCCTAAGAAGAAGTTTAGCTCACCCATCATACTCATCTCAAACTCACTCCCCATAAGCATAGCAAATTCCTTGCTCAATTTTTCAGAAGTCGCCCCAAATATAATATCATCCACGTATATTTGCACAACTAGGAGATCCTTACCCTTTTCCTTTAAGAACAAGGTACTGTTAATTTTGCCTCGTTTGTACCCATGTTCTAGCAGGAATTTTGATAATCGTTCGTACCATGCTCTTGGTGCTTGTTTGAGACCATATAGAGCCTTGTCGAGTTTGTATACGTGGTCAGGTGACTCCTTGCTTTCAAAACCTGGAGGCTGCTTGACAAATACATCTTCCTTCAGATAGCCATTGAGAAAGGCACTCTTAACATCCATCTGATGAAGAGTGAATTCCATGTGTGCAGCAAATGCTATAAGAAGTTTGATTGCCTCCAGTCTTGCCACAGGGGAAAAGATCTCATCATAGTCAATTCCCTATTCTTGACTATACCCTTGAACAACTAGTCTTGCCTTATTTCTTGTAACAGTTCCATCCCCATCGAGCTTGTTCCTGAAGACCCACTTGGTGCCAATCACTGATCTGTCTAGTGGCTTGGGTACCAAGTGCCATACTTGACTTCTTTCAAACTGATTCACCTCTTCTTGCATAGAATTTACCCAATCAGCATCTTGTAGGGCTTCCCCAATATTCTTTGGTTCGATTATGGATAGAGAGGCATCAAACGCACACATATTTTTCAAGGATGATCTTGTTTTGATTCCAGATGTCAAATCTGTTATGATGTTCTCAAGAGGGTGAGAACTCTGATATCTGTGTGGTTTGAGTACCAGCTGTTCATTCCTAGACAATTCCATGGTGTCTTGTTGTAGTGGAGCAGGATCAGGGCCAGGTTGCATATGTTGAATTCCCCCTGTCATGTTGCTTGGGGTAGTTGAACTTGGTCCATCACCTGTTCCATCTTCCATATTTGCTTCAATGTTTTCACTACTTCTCACCAGTCCAAGCTCCTCATCTTCTGGTTCCTGTCTCTCAACAAGAGTGTTAGTTTCATCAAAGACAACATGTACACTTTATTCTACACATAGAGTTCTTTTATTATATACTTTATAAGATTTTCTATGTGATGAATATCCCAAGAATACTCCCTCATCATTTCTGGGGTCAAATTTTCCTAGGGAATATTTTCCATTATTATGCACAAAACACTTGCATCCAAAAGCCCTAATGTGGGATATTTTGGGATTTCTCCCTTTAAGTAATTCATAGGGAGTTTTCTCTACTAGAGGTCTGGTCATGCATCTATTGATTATGTAACAAGCAGTGTTTATTACTTCAGCCCAGAAGTTGTGAGGTAGTTTGCTAGAGAGAAGTATGGTTCTTGCCATGTCTTCAAGAGTTCTATTTTTCCTTTCAACAACCCCATTTTGTTGTGGGTTCTAGGAGCAGAAAAGTTATAATTGACACCATGTTCATCANCCCTACCACTAAGTCTTTAGAGACTAGTTTGTTTAGCTGATTTAGACTTGCGTGACCAAGTCTTTTGTGCCACAGGAGGGGATCACTGTCCAACAAACTTAGGCAATTGAGTTCATTTTCAGACAGTGTGGACAAGTCTATGACATAGATATTATTCATTCTTTTTCCCTGCAAAACAATCTTGTCAGTAAGCAGGTTAATCACAAAACATTTTGTGGAAGTAAAGGCAACCAGGTTAGCTCTGTCACATAGTTGTGATACACCGATCAGACTATATTTCAAGCCATCTATCAGATACACATGTTCAATGGATTGTGTGTCATCCTTACCTACC
>MDKI01196172.1:0-30036 GCA_005239505.1 Nicotiana paniculata | reverse complement strand
AATTTAATGAGCTCCAAATAGTTTATCTTATCCTACCGTTTTACATTTTTAAAGTCTGGGGTCCTACTCTACAATATTATCAATACTTTTTTTTTTTTGTTTATTGGTCTAAGGTTTAAGACTTCACTAAATCTTCAAAAGAAAAACATAAAAACGATAATCAAAATGTATTCTTGATCTAAAGAACATCAAGACAAGAGTACATGTGACTCTTATTCAGGTTTTAGATTTATTACAGCAAAGATCATCACTTGACCATATAAACCTCAACAATCACAAAAAAATCAAGCCGGGAAGAAAATAAATGGAAAACGGAAAAGGGATCATGGTAAACAACAATTTGGTAGTGCATAGGTACTCGTCACATCACCTATACACTACACACAACCAATTTCACATAACAATCAGGTTGGGGATTCATATTCCCTCAAGTCAAGCTTAAAACAAACACTCACCTCAACTTCGCAGGCCACTCACTGTTCAATTATAGTTTTTCCTCTTGAATTCACCTCCAATACACTCGAATCTAACCATAATTAACTTAATATCATTAATTAATTCTAAAGGAACTAACTTTACTGAAAATTATGATTTTTCCTAAGTTTTCTCAAAAAAAGTTAAAACCCGACCCTGGGGCCACTTGGTCCAAACTCGAGGTTCGGACCAAATTACGTTTACCCATTCACCCACGAGCCCAAATATACAATTATTTTCGAAATCCGACTTCAATTCGAGGTAAAGATTCGATTTTTACAAAATTCCCTAATTCTACCCAAACCCTCAATTTTTACCATGAAAACTCTTAGTTTTTGATTTAAAAGTGATGAAAAACATTGGATAATTGAAATATAACCAAAAAAATGAGTAGAGAACACTTACCCCAATCCCTATGGTGAAAACCTCCCAAATCCGAGATCCCCAACTCAAAATATGACCGGATGAACAAACTATAGTTTTATATATTTTTATATCAGCTATTCTGCCTCGTTTTTCGTACCAAACAATCCCAAAACTCTATTTTTATGTCCCCAATGGATTCCTTGTGAAGTTTTGGTCAAGTTAGGCTTTTGAATCATTTAATTTGACCTTATAATGAATGAGATATGTAGGTTTTAATATTGCAAATAGTGCAGATTTTTAAATACGCTGTCAGTGGCAATTTCGTAATTAATCTGAAAAATCTGGCAACCTTAGTAAAATGTCCATAAAATCCTCATGCGATGTCCAAATTCAATGTAATTATGATACGGATCTAATATTTCATTCAAAACAGAAATCGGAGCTCATTTGTTCAATATGATATCATTCATGCTTGAAGAAACGACGTCGAAGCATAAGAAAGAATGAGCGCAACACAACCCAAACCTATTCGAAACTCACCCGAGCCCTCAGGTCTCTAAACCAAACATGCACACAACTCTAAAAATATCATACGGACTTGCTCGTGCGATCAAGTCATGAAAATAATATGTAAAACTATGAATTAAATCTCAAAACTCATCATTTTTCTCGAGAACACTTTAATTTCACTATTTCTCAACCGGACGTCCGAATCACGTCAAATAAACTTCGATTCTCACCGAAATTCAAAGTTAGTATTCAAATACTATAACAAATTTGTACCGGGCTCCGGAACAAAAATACGAGCCTGATACCAATGATTTCAAACATTAATTCTTTTCTATTTCATTAATAATTCAGCAAAACAATTTCTTTCAAAAATTGATTTCTAAGGCTTGGGACCTCGGAATTCATTTCCGGGCATACGCCCAAGTCCCATATTTTACTGCGGACCTCCCGGGATTATCAGAACATAGATCCGGATCCGTTTACTAAAAATGTTGACTCAAGTCAACTAAAACAAAATTTTAATTCTAAAAATTATTATTTTTTATATTTTCACATGAAAGCTTAACAGTTTCATGCCCGGACTGCGTACACAAATTGAGATAATTAAAATTAGTCTTTATATGGCTAATAATCTTAGAACGGAGTCTTAATTCATAAAATGACCCCTTGGGTCATCACAAATTGCCTCTCTCTCGAGCTTCTCAAGTCCAAAATCGAAATGAAAGACAAAACCTCGAGCTAGTATTTTTCTGCCCAGCAATACTGCACCTGTGATCCATTTGTCGCTTCTACGACATTGCACCTGCGGAAATTCAATCGCAGGTGTGGATTTCACTTAAAATCCTGACCTCACTCCTGTGGCCCCAAGACCGCATTTGCGTCTTTCGTAGGTGCGGAAACCATCTCGCTTTTGCGGTCCAAACTCGCACCTGTGCCCCTAGGTCCTCTTCTACAACCACCGTAGGTGCATGAATTCCATCACACCTCGTTCTCTGCCCAGATCCTCCTTAGCCGCATTTGCGGCTCCTCCTTCGCTTCTGCGGGCTCACACATGCGGTTCCCACTCCGCATGTGCGGTTACACCAGTAACAGTAGCTTCAGCTGCAATTCTTCAACTCAATTCACTCTGAACCCACTCTGGACCCAAACCAACCAACCCGGTAAGACATAATACAGTTGTAAGGCACAAAAGAAGCAGAAATAGGGAAAACGGTGCTACAACTCTCGAAACGGACGGTCGGGTCGTTACAATCCAAGCACTACAAATAAAATAGTGTTTACGTCCGTCGCTAAACCACTATTTTCCATTATTGCAGTTTTTAGTGACGGATTCAAGTTTTTCTCTAAAATGCTCGTAGCTAGGCTCATAGCGATGAAAAATACCAAATCGTCGCAGAATTATCGACGGATGAGCGACGAAATATATATGTCGCAAAGTTTAGCGATGGAAATAACCGTCACTATATTTCTTGTTTCTGTTGCTATTTTGACGACTTTTGTCGCTACAATACATAACAAAATTTGTCGTTTGTTCTTACTATCGACGAAATCGTCTATCTTTAATCGTGTTATAGATAATTCTCCCTGCTTTTTGCAACAAAAACCTTTTCTCGCCAATTCGACGCAAGATTTAATTTTACGCGGTAAGTTTTGCTACAGAAAGTATCCGTCAATAATTTATTTTTAATCTATTGCTAATTTTTTTAAATTCTTTTTATTTATTATTTTAAATGTACTATGTTCAAGCATATTACATAAAAGCTATTAAATACACTTAATAAAAAGTCATTGATATTAATATAAATTAACAATATATTCAACTAGGTCCAAAATATATAGCATAGTGCATAACGGTATCGTTAAGTACAAAAACTCCACAAGGATTAACAATAAAGTCCAAACAAAATAGGCTAACTATGCGAGGCTGGAGAGTTACGGTCATCATCAGAACCCAATGCATGAACCCCATCAACGTTAGCAGCAGTAGAAGATGTATGAACTATAGGTGCCACATCTAATGGGTGGTTGATAAGGTCAGTATTTGGATGATGCGAGGGTAAGGAAACTAATTCGTTGTCACGTCCCGGACTTCTCATCGTCGGGATCGTGATGGAGCCTAACATTACACTTGCTAGGCAAGCCAACGTTAGAGAATTATTAACCAATTCCTTTACAATTCAGTAATTAACAACAATTAAGCTATGGTGAATTAAATTAAATGCGAAATTTTGTATAGCAGCTTAATATATATATATATATACACACACACACACACACTACCCAGAATCTGGAGTCACAATTCACGAACATTATAAGATTTTGCTAAAAGTATTTGTCCAAAAGAAATACAATTGTTTACAAAATAAATAAAACAGTAAAGTATGAGGTATGGAAGAGACGCCAGGGCTTGCGAACGCCGACAGGTCTACCTTGGGTCTCCGAGCAAGTGAATCATATATCCAACCTCTCGATCAGCTCGGACTAGCTCCAAAATCTGCACAGGAAGTGCAGAGTACGGTATTAGTACAACCAATCCCATGTACTGGTAAGTATCGAGCCTAACCTCGAAGAAGGAGTGACGAGGCTATGGCGGGACACCCACAATATAATCTGCATACAGTATATAATAAAGCAAAAATACACAACAAAATAAAGCATTAACTTGCGAGAAGTAAATACAGTTCTCAAAGTATTTTATCAGTGTCCAGCTACTACCAATCCTTAAATGCATTTTAAGACTACCGTACAACTAACACAGTCAAGGAAAAGTATAAACATATAGGTTGTTGTGGTGCGCAACCCAATCCCCCCGTAAAAATCATATTCCCCCCCTTATTTCCTCTTAATAACATAGAGAAGAAAATATAAAATAAAGTGTTGCGGCGTGCAACCCGATCCCACCATATCACAATAATCACAATCACAGTTCACCCTTATTCCCCCCACAATCCACCCTTATAACACCTATTACAACGTGCAACCCGATCCCACTGTACATGTCATTTCCCTCTTATTCCTCCTCAATATATCACCCTTATTTCACATGTTGCGGCACGCAACCTGATCCCACCATATCAATGTTAATTATTCAGTAAGTAGAAAAATTTCACAATTCAAATCACATAACCCTTCACAAAGCTTAACTTCAAACCGAAACAATTAGGAAGCTTGTACACTATGAAAATTCACACAAGTAACACTACTCAGCGAGTCCAATCCAGAATATATGATAAAAGTACTAATAACCATCTTAAACAAATAATATGAGACAATAAAGCTACGGAATAACTTATACCTTCAACTAAGAGAAACAATGTCTAACAAGTAGAAATTAGGCATGGGAATACAAGTAAAACATGTAATAGTTAAGACAAGGAAAAAGACAATATGGGAAGTACGGGAAGGAAACATGCAACACAGATAAATTGGCAACGCATAAGTACTCGTCACCTCACATATACGCCGCTCACATGAATTTCATTTAGCTAATAGGTCAAGGGTTCCTAATCCCTCAAGTCAAAGTTAGACACAACACTTACCTCGCTCCACATGCCACTCAATGCTCAATTACTGCTTTTCCTCTAGAATCCACCTCTAAACCACTCGTATCTAGCCACAATTAACTTAATAACATCAAATATTTCTAAAGGAACCAATTACAATGCAGAAATTTAGATTTCCCAAACTTTTCCCCAAAAAGTCAAAAATCGACCCCGGGCCCGCTGGGTCAAAACCCGAGGTTCAGACCAAAATCCGTTCACCCATTCACCCTTGAGCCCGATTATGTAATTTGTTATGAAATCCGACCTCAATTCGGGGTCTAAGTTCCAATTATGCAAAAATCTCTAATTCTACCCAACCCCTCAATTTCTACCATGAAAACCCTAGATTTTAGGTTGAAAATTCATAAAATGTAATGGGTATTCAAAGAAAGTAGGTTAGAATCACTTACAAAAAATTTGGGGAAGAAAATCTTGTGGAAGAATCGCCTCTAGGTCTCTTAGATTTGAAAATTTTGAAAGAATGGCTAAAACCCGTTTTTGGGTTCTGTTTTGATAGCTGGGCGATTGTGTTCATCGCGTTCGCGTGAACTCTTCTGCATTCGCGAAGAGCTGCACCTGCTAGGTTTACACGATCGCGAAACTCTTATCGCGTTCGCGAAGGCTATGCCCCCTCTGGCCCTCGCGTTCGTGATTCCTTGCTCGCGTTCGCGATAAAGAGTGACTGGCCCTCTCCCCCAGGTCCCAAATGTTACGTTCGCGAAGGGTAAGGCCCCCATCGCTCTGCGTTCCTGACCCAGTCTCCGCGTTCGCGTAGTGTAAAAATTCTCCCCATCCTAGATCCCCTTCGCGATCGCAAGAATGGCTACGCGATCGTGAAGCACAATACAGCAGAACACCAGATACAACACACACACCAGTATATCTGAAACTCACCCAAGCCTCGGGGCTCCAAACCAACTATGCACACAAGTCTAATAACATCATGTGAACTTGCTCGCCTGATCAAATCGCCAAAATAACGCCTAGAACTACGAATCAGACACCAAGTCAAATGAAATTTTCAAGAAATCTTTAAAACTCTATTTTCACAACCAAACATTCGAATCACGTCAAATCAACTCCGTTTCTCACCAAATTCGACAAACAAGTCATAAATAATATAGTGGACTTGTACCAGGCTTCGGAACAAAAATACGGATCCAGTATCAACAAGATCAAACATAAATAAATTTGGGTGACAAGTCATAAATAATATAGTGGACTTGTACCGAGCATACGCCAGGTCCCATATTTCGATACGAACCCACCGGCATCGTCAAAATACAGATTCGGGTCCATTTGATCAAAACATTGACCGAAGTCAACTAAATTTAACTTTTAAGGCAAAAATTCTTATTTTTATCAGTTTTTAACATATAAGCCTTCCAGAAAAACACCCGGACCGCACATGCAAATCGAGAAAGGGTAAAATGAGATATTTAAGGATTCAGAACATAGAATTTAGTTCTAAAACATGAGATGACCTATCGGGTCATCACATTCTCCACCTCTAAAGTAACCATTCATCCTCGAACGAACATAGAAAAGTACTTGGGCTGGTGAAAATGTGGGGATATCTACTCCGCATATCTGACTCAAACTCCCAGGTAGTTTCCTCAGCGGGCTGACCTCTCTACTGCACTCGAATTGAAGGATAACTCTTCGATCTCAACTGATGAACCTGTCGGGCTAAATAGCCACCGGCTCCTCCTCATAAGTCAAATCCTTGTTCAACTGGACAGAGCTGAAATCTAACACGTGGGACAGATCACCGTGATACTTCCGGAGCATGGACACATGAAACACTAGATGAACTACTGATAACCCCGGAGACAACGCAAACTTGTAAGCCACTTCTCCCACTCTCTCGAGAATCTCAAAGGGTCCGATATACCTAGGGCGCAACTTTCCTTTCTTTCCAAACCTCATGACACCCTTCATGGGTGATACCCGGAGCAACACCCTCTCCCCGACCATGAATACAACATCACAAAATCTACGGTCGCCATAATTCTTCTACCTAGACTGAGCTGTGCGAAGTCAATCCTGTATAATCTTGACCTTATCCAAGGCATCCTGTACTAGATCTGTACCCAATAACCGAGCCTCCCCCGGCTCAAACCACCAGAATGCTCGACAAGTAGGGAGCCATCTGAATGCTCGACGGGTAGCTATTTTTGTAGGTGAACTGCGTACCTCGATCAGAAATGATAGACATGGGCACACCATGAAGACGGGCGATCTCCCGAATGTAAATCTCTACAACCGCTCCGAAGAATAGGTAACTACCACAGGAATGGAGTGCACTGACTTAGTCAGCCTATCCACAATGACCCAAATGGCATCGAGCTTCCTCTGAGTCCGTGGGAGCCCAACGACAAAGTCCATGGTGATATGCTCCCACTTCCACTTAGGAATCCCTATCTGCTGAAGCAGACCACTGGGTCTCTGATGCTCATACTTCACCAGCTAACAATTCAGGAACCGAGCTACATAAGCAACTATATCCTTCTTCATCCTCATCCACCAATAATGCTGCCAAAAGTACTAATACATCTTTGCAGCGCCCGGATGAATAGAACACCGGGATTTGTGGGCCTCTTCAAGAATCAACTCATGAAGTCCATCAACATTAGGCACACAAACACGACCCAGCATCCTCAAGACTCCATCATCACCAAAAGTAACCTGCTTGGTACCACCGTGCCACACTGTATCCCTAAGTACCAACAAATGGGGGTCGCCATACTACCAATCTCTGATACGCTTAAACAAAGAAGACCGAGCGACTATGCAAGCTAGAACACGGCTGGGCTCTGAAATATCCAACCTCACAAACTGGTTGTCCAAATTATGAACATCCGATGCTAGCGGCCTCTCACCGATTGGAATGAACACAAGGCTTCCCATACTCGCTGCCTTCCTACTCAATGCGTCGGCCACCATATTAGCCTTCCCGGTATGATACAAGATGGTAATATCATAGTATTTCAATAGCTCCAACCACCTCCTCTACATTAAATTGAGGTCCTTTTGCTTGAACAAACACTGAAGTCTCTGATGATTCGTGAAAACCTCACACGACACGCCATAAAGATAGTGCCTCCAAATATTCACCGCGTGAACAATGGCTGCCAACTCTAAATCATGGACAGGGTAATTATTCTCATAATTCTTTAACTGTCGTGACGCATATGCAATTACCCTGCCCTCCTGCATCAATACTGCATCGAGCCCAACACGGGAAAAATCACAATATACCGTGTAAGATCCTGAACCTGTGGGCAACACCAACACTGGCGTTGTAGTCAAAGCAGTCTTGAGCTTCTGAAAGCTCGACTCACACTCATCTGACCATATGAACGGGGCACCCTTCTGGGTCAACATGGTCAACGGGGCTGCTATAGATGAAAACCCCTCCACAAACCAATGGTAATAGACTACCAAACCCAAGAAACTCCTGATCTACCTGAACTGCCTCAATCTTCTTGGGATCTACCTGAATGCCCTCTGCTGATACAACGTGACCCAAGAAAGCGACTGAATCCAACCAAAACTCGCACTTTGAAAATTTAGCATACAACTAGTTGTCTCTCATAGTCTAAAGCACAATCCTCAGGTGCTGCTCATGCTCCTCCCGACTACGGGATTATATCAAGATATCGTCAACAAACACAATCATAAAGGAGTCAAATAAGGCTTGAACACTCGGTTCATCAAATCCATGGATTCTGCTGGGGCATTGGTCAACCCAAAGGGCATCACCAAAAACTCATAATGCCCATACCGAGTCCGAAAAGTTGTCTTAGGAACATCGTACACCCTAATCCTCAACTAATGGTAGCCAGATCTCAAATCAATCTTCGAAAAAACCTTGGCACCCTGAAGCTGATCAAATGAATCATCAATCCTCAGCAGTAGATACTTGTTCTTAATGGTGACTTTGTTCAACTACTGATAATCTATACACATCCTCGTAGATCCATCTTTCTTCTTCACAAACAAAATAGGTGCCCCCCAGGGCGAGACACTGGGTCTAATGAAGCCCTTATTAAGAAAATCCTGAAACTGTTCCTTCAATTCCTTCAACTCTGGTAGGGCCATACGGTATGGCGGAATGGAAATGAGCTGAGTGCCCAGAGCCAAATCAATACAGAAATCAATATCCCTGTCGGGTGACATCCCCGGAAGGTCAGCAGAAAATACCTCTGGAAACTTACGAACAACAGGAACAAAATCCATAGAAGGAACCTCTGCACTAGAATCACGAACATAAGCCAAATAGGCTAAAAACCCCTTCTCGACCAGACGTCAAGCCTTCATATACGAGATAACCCTACTGGTAGGATGGCTGTGAGTCCCCCTCCACTCTAATCGAGGAAACCTCAACAAGGCTAAGGTCACCGTCTTGGCGTGACAGTCCAATATAGCGTGATAAAGTGACAGCCAATCCATACCCAATATAACATCAAAATCAATCATATCGAGGAGTAGAAGATTTACACTAGTCTCAAGACTCCTAATAGTGAGAACACACAAGCGATAAACATGATCTACAACAATAGCATCCCCCACAGGTGTGGACACATATACAAGGGTACTCAAAGAATCACGAGGCACAACAAAATATGAAGCAAACTAAGAGGACACATAGGAGTAAGTACATCCCGAATCAAATAGAATTGAAGCGTCTCTACTGCAAACTGAAATATTACATATAATAACAAAATCGGATGACTCAGCCTCAGGCGTGGCTAGAAAAGCATAACATCGGGACTAAACCCCACCACTCTGAACCATATCCCTAGGACGACCTCTAGTTGGAGGGCCTCCATCTTTAATGGCCTGACCTCCACCTCTAACAGTCAGGCCCCTACCTCTGGCTGCCTGACCCCTACCTCTGGATGGCTGAGCATGCGGTGCAGCAACTAGTGCCAGAACCATGGAACGAGAACCCTGATGCTGTGGCGGAACACGCAATAATCTCGGACAGGTCCTCATGATATGCCCATAACAAATACACTCGAAACATCCATCCTGATATTGTGGATGTGGAAACTGAGACTGAACTGAACGGGCCGGATGACCACGGTAATAACTCTGAATAGGAGGTGCACTGATAGGAGCGGGTGGTGTACTGTAGGCTGGCTTCCCAGAAATAAGCACATAAGAACCACAACTCTCTAAAGCACTGTGGGATGCCTGAAGCGCTGAATGAAACGGCCTGGGAGGATGGCCTCTACCAAAAGTACCCTGCCTCCAGACGAGGCACCACTGAACCTACCAGAATGATGAGGTCTCTTGTGTGACCCCTAACCTCCCTGTCCAAGAACCATCTCGACTAGCTTGGCGATATTGGCAACCGCTTGAAAAGAAATCCCACTTCCAGTCTCCTTAGCCATCTGCAATTTAATAGGCTGAGAAAGTCCCTTAATAAAACTCCTCACCCTCTCTCTCTCTGTAGGAAGCAGAAGAAGATCATGACGGGCCAAATCCACAAAACGGGTCTTATACTGAGTAACAGTCATATTGCCCTGCTGGAGAAGCTCGAACTGATGGTAGTGCTCCTCTCTCAAGATGATAGGTAGAAACTTCTCTAAAAAGAGATGAGTGAACTGGTCCCAAGTAAGAGCAGGTGACCCAGCTGATCTGGTCAACAAATAATCTCTCTACCATTTCTTGGCGGAACCAGTATCTGAAAGCAGCAAAGTCGACCCCATTTCTCTCCAATATACCCATGTTCCGAAGCACCTCATGACAGCTGTCAAGATAATCCTGGGGATCCTCTAAAGTAGCACCACTAAAATAAACTGAGAAGAGCTTGGTAAACCTGTCTAATCTCCACAAAGCCTCAGAAGACATAGCTGACCAATCCACGGTCTGTGCTGCAACAACTGAACTACTCCGACTGGATGAGCTGCTGGAGTCTGATACTGGGGAGCCATCTGCTCTGGAGTGTGAGTAGCAGGAGTCTGGGTTCCTCCTCCAGCCCGAGAGACGGCTGTTGCCATGGGAAATTTTCACGTCCCAACCTTATGGGCCGCAACGGGCACCTGGTACCTTACTCAACCGAGTACCAACATACATATCTTTCTTATCATGCTCTCATTGGAAAATGGACCAAACAGTCTGTCATGTGTTAACCAGAATAAACATAGGGGAATACTCAATATAGGACGACCCAACTTGATATAAAAATTTATATGTGTGACATACGGGCCTATAAGGCCAAAATAATCACTCGTATATTGAACATAGGCCGACAAGGCCATAAAATCTTTCATATACATGAAATATGTCTACAAGCCTCTAAGAGTACATAAACGTCATAAGACCGGGACAGGACCCCGACACCAATCAATACATGTCTAAATCATACTAACCAAATAAACAACTCCGGAGCAAATGGAGCGCACCAACATCTTCCAATGAGCTGATAGCCTACTTGGAGGACTTTCAACCTGTTTATCGGGACCTGTGGGCATGAAACGCAGCATCCCCGGGCAAAAGGGACGTCGGTACAAATAATGTACAGAGTATGTAAGAAATGAAAATCAATAAACAATAGCCATGAAAGAAGCATAGAGTAAAATACCCAACATGTATATCTTAATAACTCTATGAATCATTTAATATTATAATATCATGCATATAAATGTCATATCATGCATGGTTATATGCGTTCATAACATCATCAAGCCTCTGAGGGCATTCCATCATATCATCTCGGCCACTGTAGGCAAAATCATCAATGTATACCAGCTCATCAATATATATATATATATATATATATGCCATCTGGTTATGGGTTAATGTAAATTAATGCATTGCATGATAAGTACGTTAATAAAATCTTTCGGAGTGTCATAAGACCATTATGCCTCTAATTAATATCATGAATTTATCAACTTACGTATTTTCTGAGACCCATGGACATACGATATAATAATAAGAATTATAGAAAAATAAGAATATACACATCTCTAGCATTTCTACGAATAGAGTAATTTATGGAAGTTGTGCATTTGCCCGTTTCGTTTGTATTGTATGGATCATGCCAAAAGAAATAATGGATAGCCTTAACGTACCTGAATCGATTCTCTTGACAATTCCTCAAACACACATTACTCCCTTAGAATTTCAAAATCCCGTTACTATTACCCCCTATAACTTCGCATGAATTCTTTGTTGAAGATCGTACTTGGCAGATGTAGAGCAAGGCCATTTGGTGAATTTGATCACACTTTCCTTACTAAAGAAACAACGTTTCCATTCCATGTTTAATTGGAGTCTATTCCTAGCACATATACCTACATTCTTCCATAATAATAATGTAGTAAATAATAATTTAGGAAGATTGGCTTAATGCTTTTTGGTTGTGGGACCCACTTTAGGGGATGACTAAGCCACAAATATTCTCTTAAAACGCCACTTTGCAACATACTTTAAGAGTCATTTGATTGACTTCAAGTTGTTGCCACGTTAGTTGTTCAATTCTTATCCAATAATGTCTTAATTAATTTTCTAATCCCCCATTAACCATAATTACCCAATTATTCACATAATTAAAAATTATCTCAAATTACTTAAAATACTAATTACTTTTAACACACTTTATACCCCTTACTATCATAGTCATGTGGTGCCTTGTATGGCACTAGTCCATAAAGACGGGGTATTATAACTTGAACCGTATTTTACCTCAAAATGTCAACTTTGATTAAACTCATTTTCTTTTATTTGCTTACCCTCGCACCTTCATGAATTTACTTGTCACTTGTTTGAAATAACATAATACTTATAACCTCAAAATAATCTTATCCCTTAGCTTATATCAATTTACTCATGGTGTACTTTCATGTACGAAAACATGGGGTGTAACATCATTCCCTCCTTTGGAACATTCGTCCTCGAATGTTGACTGGTGCAATTATTATTTTCGTCACCTATGTCTTCCGAATACTTTAGTACTTTCCTTGCCATCTAGGTGACTGTTCTATGAATAAATCCAAAGTCTAGGGCATTCCCCCCTTAGACCTCCTTCTCACACCACGACTTGTAGTCGGAATCCTTCCAATCTCGTAATTGTTGCTACCTTCCATCATGCAGCCAGTACGACTCTGAACTTGTAAGTGTGCCCAATCTCTAGGCTTCATATACAGAGCTTGATAAGATATCCTTCTGGGAATCTATGAGTATACTGAAGTTCTTCGCTCGGTACTTTGTTGAATTCACGAATATTGTTGTATATTGTCGCATAGGTATGTTTAGCCATACGTATGAATTTACTGCCATAACTCTTACTTTAATTTATTATTGTTGAGGTCTATTGTCAAATCTCATCTTATTCTCGTTGCTTATCCCATATGTATAAATCTAAGTCCTTTAATGCTTCCTCATTATTGCTCATCTTAAGAATGACGGTCTGATCTCATATCATACTTTATGACTTTTGTCCATCCATTTTTGATTCACCTCAATATTGATCTACAATATACCACTGATAACTTGAAACTTCTTACGTAATACCTTGCCACTAGGGCTTACGTTGCATCGAGAAATATTCGAAGTGATTTTCCTGATCCACTTAGCGGTGATATTGTACTTCAATAACCGTATTCTATAGCATCTCAATGTGATTCACTTATGTGGGTATTTTAATCCCGTACAATTCATGAATTCCTTTTTTGTCTTCAAATCATTACTCAATCGAAGGCTCAAACATCATTCTTTATCTATCACAATTACACCCTTATTCTACTATTAGGGCAGCATTCCATCTCTTCTAAATGCTACTTATGATGAGTAACTCCTTTGAGTTCATTCAGGCTATTCTGAGCTTTCTATAACTTAGAGAAGCCATCAGCTCCCTTGTTTTCATGGGTTTAATCCTGAGGACTTATCTATTCTCGTCACCTTCTTATTTTCCCTTTCTTATCCTACTCCTATCTTCCTAAAACCTTGTCGTTTTACCATACTTTAGCTTGCGACCTATACATATCTATTTATAATACTCACAATCTTCCTTCAACTTGCTTGTGCCACAGATTTTCTTGTGTTATTTTAGAATATCAAGTGAGACATCAAATCTTCTCTAACTCTTCTTTACTTTCTTAATTGGACCTGTCAATACCTATAAATCATCGACTGGAAGATATGCCACTGACGACGCCGCTATCATTCCTGGACATTGAATCCCTGCACTTCTAGCCTTCTATTTGAAGTAAGGACTATTCACAACCTTCTGCATTTGAGTATCTTGTATGTTGTCCACCTTTACCTTACTTATCTTAAAATCTCGCATTATATCATCTATCTCTTTCATAACCTTCCTTCCACATAGGTATGATTCACATTACAACTTGAAGTTCTATTATAATACTTGCACCTCTGGTGCATACACAATTTGGTGGGAGCTTCATGTTGATTTCTTATGAGGCCGGTACTCTTCTAACTGACTTTATCGTAGACCATTATAGAATATGGCTACTGTACTATCTCTCTTGTACCTCTGATATTAAGAGTGATCCTGCAATGTTCTCAATCACGATTTCTATAATTTTATGGGTCCAATAATCAGACTCCTAATTTACTTCGTTATTGTAACTCTTTAGTTTCCTCTTCCTTCTGATCAACCTTTATGTAGGCTTAAGCTATCCTTTGATCTGTGACTCACGATATTAGTCATTACTTTAGCCTTAAATGGACGCTATGGAAGATCCATGATACAATTTTCTAATAACTCAATCCTTTGTCTATGACCTGGGCTCAATTCTTTCTTTTAACTTAGACCGAAATCTTCTACGACTGTATGATTGTCAACATATATGCTGCATGGATAATACTCTGAAATATTGAGTGCATTCATAACGTAACTAACTCTGGATCATTGATCGAATAATTCATTACGTTCCTTCTCATCTTTCTTTAAACGTAAGCTATTACTTTTGCTGGTCTTCCTGCCTCCTTGTTGCGTGCATACTTAGCTTATCTTAGTTCCCACGCATACCGGAATTTTCGTGCAACTCATATGATATCGAATATTACTTTTGATTTTACTTCCCGTTCATTAGCCACGGTATGTGCCACTTTCTTATGGAGTGCATACAATGTTCTTTTGAGACTGTTGTTACAAGACCATTTCCTCTTTAAGTCTCTATGCTTAGGTTGAAGCCTTCTTCCTTATTTCCTCGGCTAGTCTTTCATTGTAGTACTTAGGGAGGACCCTCTGACCCTTTCAAAGCTGTGAGCTTATTACATCGTATTCCCGATAGATGTTTTGATGTTCTTCCTTGCCTATAATTATCCGTAGTTACTTACCTCCACGCCCTTGTGCTTGTAGGGTTGCTTCTGAACTTAAATTTTTAATATTTACCAGTGGCACTCTCTTTTATTTCCGTAACACTCATACAGTACCTTTAACTACCCCAACTTCTATCTGATTATTTCTCAAGGATCACGATATCATTATCTGCGAGACTGGATTCACTATGTTGGGGTTCACTATGTTTATCTTTCACTATCTGTTGATTTATCTACATCATCTTACCTCAACTACTAACTACTCGTTGGCGCATTCTCATATCAATATTCCGCGTTATCTGTCTTGGATTATTTCCTTTGTCTTACTTATGTCTCGTACTGGCTCCTTATTTATCAATAACATCTCGGGCAGGAACCATGACTTCTTTTCCTTGACGTCGTGCTTTCATAATGTTCTGGAATTGTAGCACATCTGTAGGAGCTGAATAAGTGTAATCCTTTATTTTTTTTCATTTTTTTTTTATACTGTATTCTTCCTTTACCATTCCATGATTACTATAACCACTTAATTCTGACTTCATGCCAAATCACTCCATATTCCCCCCTTTAGGAAGTACTAAGACTTGGAGCTACGACCATGTACCTATAGATCATTTACCTCTTCATCTTTGGCGTCTTTCACATCATTGATTACCTTTGCCTTGCAGAAATCCTTATGTACCAAGAACAACAAAATTTCTTACTCACGAGGGTGACACCTAGTATAACTGGCACACATAGTCCCTTAAGCTTAACTTTGCTCACATTACTTGACTTAGGGAAGCGTCTTCCTGAATGACCTTTAAAGGTTATTCTTTTGTCGTCCATTCTATTATCGTCGGAACGCAATCTCTAAAATTCTCGTGATGCTGACTATTATCCTTATGGTGATCATGTTAGAGTCACGAACTTATTTCTCGAAATGAAAATATGATTTTATGGCCTATACTCTTTTGTTGCCTCAAGGCCTGTCACCTCTCGTATTTTCCTTCACTTGACTATAGACTCTGTAATACAGTCATCTTTTTGATCTACTGTTGTCATCCATGTATTACATCTTACTAATAATGCTTCATTAACTCTCTTCTTATTTTTCCTGCTAACATTTTTGTCTATCACCTTATTCTGAAAACTTTAACAAGGCATTCTTTTGGTTTTAGCTCCCCTTTGCTCCATCCACTGGATCTTCGGGTTGCCTAACATTCTCTCTCTACTAGGGGCGGGAGCCACACTAAGATAATATTTATCCCTTCCAGGCTTCCAGTGCCTATCATTGTAGTACTCATATCTAGTTGCACTATTTTAGAGTGCACCATCTGGGTGTCTCACAAGGAGATCTATTACCACATTTGCAATATCCTTCGGAAATTTCAACTAACACAAATAATCCATTCACCATTTTGGGTTACTCTAACTCCACCCGGATCCTGATATCCCGTCATTCTCTTAAACTACACCTGTCAACCCCCATAGGGCATAACTGAAATGGGTGTGGCCAATTATATATACCTTTTTTAATGCTGAAAGTAACTCAAAATGCTTGTATCTCCCTTCCTGAGTGGTAAGTAATGAAAATCTTCACTAGCTGAGTACCTGGTACCCTTCTTCATCTTACTTCTTTTACTTGTTGAAACTTGTATCTACCTTATGATTCTCTCGTTGCTTTTTACCATATGGGTGGATAGATATTCATGCCTTAGGGATCCTTTTCAAGAAGTTCACACGTCTTACTACACACGTGATCTTCTGGAGACCTTACATTTACTCATCATAAGCATGATGCAAAATAGAGTTCCTCCGACTCAACTCTTCCACGGACGAATCCAATCCCTTACCAACTGTCTTTCTAGATGTAGGTATTGTCGTATTATGAATAAGATAGGTTTTAGGAAATTGAGTTCTTACAACTGGCTCTACCACACGATCTACAGTAAGAAGAAAGAGTGGCAGTCCTAAATTCCCTGTAGCCTCCTGCTTATAAGTGTGGTGCACAACACACCCATAAACAAGACTCTACTAGACACAACTCGTAAATTCCCTGATGTTCTAAAACGTCAATACCACACAAGAGGGGGGGTGATTTGTGTGGTGTCCGATTTCGCGTGCACTAGTTATAGAAGGACCAGGTTCTTCTATGTGTTCCAACCTATACTGTTTGCGGAATAATAAATACAGAAAATAAAGAACACAAGGATTTTACGTGGAAAACACCTGGCTTAAAAGGTGAAAAACCACGACCTACTTTCCAGTAGGATTTTCCCAAACACTCCACTAAAATCACTAAGCCAAAACCAGCATTTACAAAAAAATCTTTGTAAACCTAGGATTAACGCTAATCCCTTTGTGGCAAACTAACCTCTAGCTATTTGCGACAAACTTCAAATTAGCTATAACTTGAAACACACATTACCTATTATAGACGCTTCTAGATAAATTTGAAAGGTACACATTGAAATCACCTACTACAAGTAATTAAACTAGACTAAAAGACAACAGTTGGAACTGGTTCTTCTAGCTTGTCCAAGTAGCTTCATAGCCACACACTTAAATCTCACACGAACTGCCTGCAAAATTTGCCTTGCTAATTTTGCTCTCAATTCTTGCTTAACTTCTGCTTTTGTGCATGTCTTTACAATAAGAACAATTTGCAATATATAGGATTAGTAGACGAGGGATTTACTAGAGTTCTAATGCTACTCTTCCTTGGTGGAAGAGTTCTAATGCTACTCTTCCTTGGTGGAAGAGTTCTAGTTAATCTCAACTCCTCGACTCCTTCCTTATCTTTGATTTTGTTTTTACTGGATAAGTAGTCCTTCTCCTTATTATCTTGCAATGTTTTCGATTAGGAGATATCTTTTTAATTCACATATTTCGTTTATCTCCTGCATGTGCACCTCATGTGCCTTTAACTCTGCATGTGTCTATGTCTCCAGTGATGGACCTGGTTCAAGTTTAAGTTCCTTTTTCAATCTTCAAATGGGCTAACAAATTCCCCCTTTTTGATTAATTACAAACTCTGTGCTTAGGCATGTAACCAACTTAATCCAACATTAACACATTTTAAAGTATTAAGCATTTATCATAAAAGAACCAGGTTCATTAGGTTATAAATATCACATGTTCAGAATAGTACATGACCTTATGACCATTTTTTCCCCTTTTTGGCATCATCGAAAAGTTACAATTTTTAGAAAGTCCCAGATATTTAAGAATTACTCATGGCCACTAGGGAAACTGCAAGTGCAATCATGGATTAATTATCAATAGGAAACCAAGAATGCAAACTATCAAAGAAAATGAAACAAGATTAAGAGCAAAAGCAGCAAAATTCATTGATAGAAGCATTTTCCAACCACAATCCACAAGAAGAGACAAAAATAGTTAACATCATGAGAAAAAGAAACAAGAAAAATCCCTAATCTGGGTCACTGAGAGTCGAAGACATGCTGGACTACCAAGGTTGGGAACGGGTGGAGGCTGGATTTTTAGCTTGGAGAAGAGATAGCATATCATTATGAATCACCTCATTCTTCTCTTTTTCTTTGGCAAGCTCAGCTCTGAGAGCATCCCTCTCATGTTCAACCTCAGCCAGGAGATTCTTCAGCCTAAGAATTTTTGTATCCTTAACCCAACCCTCCTGCACAAGTGCTCTAACTTTGCTATTTACCGGAGTCTTCCTGGATGAATCAGGTTCATTTTCAGGAACATTGACAATATAGTCGTAGTCCAGAAGAGTGTTTTTTCCAAAGTGATCCTTGACGGTAGCCATTTTTGCCTTCTTTAGAGACACCTTATAGTGAGCAAGTACAGTTGTGAGGATAAAGCCATAAGGAATGGCATGAGCCTTGGAACCGTTTACCACCCTTTCCAGGAGCTGGATGATGAAGTAAGGCCAGTTGATTTGCTTTCCACTGTCTAGGCACTCCATGAGAACTAAGTCCATGTAATTTTCTATGTGCATTCTCTCCTGCCTTAGCAATACACACTTGTTAATGAACTCAAACACCACATTGTGAGGAGGCGTCATTTCACTTTTGTAGACCACCCTTGGTTTAACTTCCTCTTCATTGTCACAGAACATTCTGGTGATTTGTAAAGCAGTGGGAAGAGCATCCAAGTTGGGCCATCTCTGCCTGGTATAATCATCATATCCTTCAGACAGGATCCTAAGCACTTCTCCCAATTCTATGGCATCAAATGAAATTTTGGTCCCCTTCACTTGGCTAGAGACCCTACCGTCCTTGACTACAGCATTGGCCCTGAACTCGAATATCTCACTTCTGGACAACCTCCTATCTAGCTGAAGGACCATGCCCTTCAAAATGGTGCGCTTCCCAAATTTCGTCAAATTGTCCTTCTCTCCAACAGTCTCTTCTTCTTCATCAGCACTCCAATCATCCTCTTCATCAATTTGAACTTTCTTTGACTTTACTGTAGACCTGGTTCTCTTGGCTACAGTTGAGGGTGTAGCAGACACAGACTTCTTTGAAGAAGTCTTGGCTTTCTTTGTTTTGGGGGTCTGTACCTCAACCTCTGCCCTTTTATCATCTTGATGGACCAGGTCCATCTCCTCAATCTCCACAGCCTCTACAGGCTCAAAATTTTTCTCCTTTCCCTTCTCAGCTCTTTTTCTTTTACTCTCCTTCAAACCTTTTGTAACTCCTCCTCACTCTGCCTTAGTGCACTTCTTGTGGTTCTTCCTCTTGGAAGAGGAGTTTCAGAACCAGTAGATGGAGTGACTTTTCTCTTCTTACTTGCTCCGGCAGTTTCAGACTTCTTAGCCTTTGGAGTCCTTTTCTTCTTTGGTTTATAACTCTCTCCGGCAGTTTCAGACTTCTTAGCCTTTGGAGTCTCTTCAATGGATGAACCAGGTTCATTTGTAGATTTTGCTAGATTTTCTAATCCCTCAGCCGCTTCACTTGATTCATTTCCCCCTGACTCCTTGGCTCCCTCTTCTATTACTATTGTTTCAGTACCACAAATAGAAAATCTGGTAATTTCTTCCCATGTTCCCCTTGCTTCACTCTGACATCCCTCTTTCTCTAATTCTTCCCCAATTTTATTTTTACCAACTCTTCATCTTACATCTGGCAACTCCAAATTTTTCACAGACCCAACCAACACAAACCTGTTTTCTAAGTTCTCCGCTAGTTCAGACACATTCTCAGAAGCGATATTTGGTATAGATGATACATGTTCAGAATCGAATAATCATGCGGCTTTCTCAGTAGCTGATCTGAACGAATCACTGGAATTGTCTGATTCTTGAACCTGACTGGCTTGTAATTTGGCATTAAATTTTCTGGCGAGAGAACCTGTAGCCACTATTTTCCTGGCGAGCATTTTAACCCTTCTTTTTCTGGGTTCTGAACTAGGGCTAGATTGAGGAATAGTGGGACTGGGTTGAGACGGAGTAGGACTTGGTGGTGGAGGTGTTGAAGAAATTGAAGATGGAGTAACATGTGGTGGAGTACCAGGGTTGTCCGAAGAATTAGTCATCTTTGATTTAAGATGGAATAAAAAGATTATGGATTGAGAATGAGGGCAAGGAAGATGGAAGGGTTTCGACGGTTGTAGAGTTGGTGAGTAATTTCAGAGGTGATGATGGGGTTTTTTAAAAGGAGGAGGTAATTAATATATAACGACAGCCTTTTTGGGTCAAATAGAGGTCTTATCACCTCTGCAACTGATCAGTGACGGTTACTGCTTCCCTAGATTCTAGGCGGTTTAGTCTTAATTGGAGTCTTAGTGTAGAGGCAACTGGTTCAAATATGGGATAAGAATAGATTGTGAAAATATTTTGATTAGGTAGAGTTCTGCTCATAATTAAATATTAATATTTCAAGGTGTGTATAGTAGAGAACATATACCTCGCCTTTCAGATGAACCAGCATTGATGAACCGGGTTCATCATGTCAGAATCCTCTTGATCAAGCCTCAATTTTCAACAATAGAGAAAAACATCATTAGTAACCAATGAGTCATTTCAAAACATGGCAAGAGAGTATGCTATTTACAGCATGAGACTGAGCAATGATTAATCTGATTATTTTCACAAATTTCAGAATTTCTAGCCAAATTTTATTTTTTTCATTTTTCCCTTTTTTTATGTACATTATGAACTGGTTCAATTAGGTGATCTTAATCATCTCTAACTCTAACATGTTCCTTTCAAAATTCTCTCTACTTAGTGTTTTTGTAAAGATGTCAGCAATCTGTTTATCATTAGCACAAAATTCAATAGAGGTCAATCCTTTCTCATAAGTATCCCTTAAAATGATGTCTAAAATCTATGTGCTTAGTCCTTTTATGATGAACGGGATTCTTTGTCATACTTATAGCACTGGTGTTATCATAAAATATAGGGATGCATCCAACATTGATTCCAAAATCTAGCAGTTGCTGTTTAATCCATAATAATTAAGCACAACATGAAGCTGCAGCCACATACTTAGCCTCAGCAGTGGATAGAGCTATAGAATTCTGCTTTTTAGTGGCCCAAGACACAAGGCATGAGCCCATAAAATATGCCATACCTGAGGTGCTCTTTCTATCCACTAGAAAACCTGCATAATCAGCATCAGCATATCCCACAAGATTAAAGTTACTACCTTTTGGATACCAAAGAAATAAATCAGTGGTGCCTTTTCAGTATCTCAAGATTCTCTTTACTGCAGTTAGGTGGGATTCTTTTGGATTCGCCTGAAATCTTGCACAAAGTCCTACACTAAAAATAATGTCAGGTCTACTAGCAGTGAGATATATCAGTGAACTAATCATTCCCCTATACAGCTTTTGATCAACAGATGAACCAGGTTCATCTACATCTAGTTTAGTTATTGTTTCAATAGGAGTTTCAATTTCTTTGGAATCTTCCATTTTAAACCTTTTGAGCAACTCTTTCACATACTTTTGTTGATGGATCATAGTTCTATTTGAATTTTGTTTAATTTGTTAGCCTAAAAAGAAATTAAGCTCACTCATCATGCTCATTTCAAATTCACTCCCCATTAGTTTAGCAAATTCTTTACTTAGCTTTTCAGTGGTTGCTCCAAAGATTATGTCATCTACATATATCTGAACTACCAAGAGATCTTTATATTTTTCCTTTAATAATAAAGTACTATCAATTTTACCTCTCTTGCAGTCATGCTAAAGCAAGAATTTTGACAACCTTTCATACCATGCTCTGGGAGCTTACTTGAGACCATATAGTGCTTTGTCAAGTTTGTACACATGATCAGGATTCTCCTTATTCTCAAACCCTGGAGATTGCTTGACAAACACCTCTTTCTTTAGATAGCCGTTTAGGAAGGCACTCTTGACATCCATCTGGTGAAGGGTGAATTCCATGTAAGCAGCAAAGGCTATGAGGAGTCTTATTTCTTCCAGCATTTCCACTGGAGCAAAGGTTTCATCATAGTCTATGCCTTCCTCCTGACTGTATCCTTGAACCACCAATCTTGCCTTGTTTCTTGTAACTGTTCCACCTTCATCAAGTTTGTTTCTGAAGACCCATTTTGTGCCAATTACTTATCTATCCAAGGGTCTTGGTACTAGATGCCAGACTTGACTTCTTTCAAATTGGTTGAGTTCACCCAGTCTACATCCTGCAAAGCCTCAGCAACATTTTAGGTTCAATAAGAGATAGGAAAGCATCAAAAGCACACATATTTTTCAAAGAGGATCTTTTTTGATTCCAGAGGTTGGATCAGTGATAATGTTCTCAATAGGGTGAGAACTTTGATATCTGTATGGTTTCACAACCAACTGGTTACTCCTTGAAATTCCTTCAGTGCCTTGTTGTTGTGGAACAGGATTAGGTCCAGGTTCCAATGAGGTTTGGATGTTAATTTTTTCAGTTCCCCCTGTCATGTTGCCAGGGAGGGATGAACTTGTTCCATCACATGTTCCTTCCTCCAGTGTTGCTCCAGTTTGGACTGAGTTTCTGACCAGTCCAATTTCTTCATCCTCATGTTCCTGTCTCTCAGAAAGAATGTTAATTTCATCAAAAACTACATGCACGCTTTCTTCAACACACATAGTTCTTTTGTTATAGACTTTATAGGCCTTACTATGTGAATAATATCCCAAGAAAACTCCCTCATCACTTCTGGGATCAAACATACCTAGGGAGTCTTTACCATTGTTGTGCACAAAGCACTTGCAACCAAAATCCCTAAGGTGGGATATATTTGGCTTTCTCCCTTTAAGTAACTCATAGGGGTTCTTCTCTACAAGTGGTCTAGTCATGCACCTGTTTATGATATAGCATGCAGTATTAATAGCTTCTTCCCAAAAGCTATGAGGTAGTTTACTAGAAAGAAGCATAGTCCTAGTCATATCTTCAAGTGTCCTATTCTTTCTTTCAACTACTCCATTTTGTTGTGGAGTTCTAGGAGAAAAAAAATTGTGATTTATGTCATGCTCATCACAAAATTCAGCAAATTTAGCGTTTTCAAATTCAGTGCCATGATCAGACCTAATTGATGCAAGTTGATTTCCTAATTATTTTTGAATTTTCTAACAAAGGAAGTAAACATGTCGAATGTCTCATCTTTGGATGTTAGAAACAATGTCCAGGTAAATATAGAATAGTAATCAACAAGCACCATCACATATCTCTTACCACATCTGTTTAAGGTTCTCATAGGACCACAAAGATCCATATGGACCAGTTCCTTTGATCTGGTGGTACTTACCACTTTCTTGCTTTTGAATGAGGATCTTACCTACTTACCCCTTGCACAAGCCTCACAGACTTTGTCTTCCTTGAACTTAATGTTAGGCAGACCTATCACTAAGTCCTTGGAGACTAGTTTGTTAAGTTGACTCAGACTTGCATGTCCAAGTCTCTTATGCCAAAGGAGGGGATCACTGTCCAGCACACTTAAACATGTTAATTCATTTTCTGAAAGTGTGGACAGATCTATGATATATATATATTGTTCACTCTTTTTCCCTGCAAAACAATCTTGTCAGTGATAAGATTTATTACAAAACATTTTGTAGAGGCGAATGCTACCAAGTTACCTCTGTCACACAGTTGTGACACACTGATTACGCTATATTTCAAGCCATCTATTAGGTAGACATTCTTAATGGAACGAGTGTCATCCTTACCTACCTTATCAACCCCAATGATTTCACCGTTCTTTATATTTCCAAAGGACACATTTCCTCCTTTGAGATCCTCAAGTGAAATGAACTGGTCCTTGTTACCAGTCATGTGTTTTGAGCAGCCACTATCCATGTACCATATTTGGTTACCTCCTTTCACTTGAACCTACAAAAGAAAATTAGGGGTTAGTCTTAGGAACCCAAACTAGTTTGGGTCCCTTTCTATAAGCAAAAGGATGAATTAAACTCCTTTTATCCCAATTTGGTAACCATTACTTCCCTCGAATAAAACTTTTATTCTTTCGACCGGCCTGCTCTTTTGCATTGCATTCACTTTTGTAGTGACCAGTCTTACCACAATGGGTACAGATTTTGTTCTCAGGAAGGGTGAGGTACTTGATTTTAGGATCCCATTTAGGCAGCTGATTCTCAAAGCCAAGTCATCTCTTATTGCTGCTATGATGTTCCTATAGCCATGTCAAAGCATCGGAGAATCTGTTCCATTTACAAGTTCTGTCTAGTTCATGCTTGAGCTCACCAAGTTCCTCACTCAACATTCTTATCTGTTCATCCTTCCTATACAACTCATCTTTTAGTTTACCTACATTTTCTTCTAAGGTGAGTTGAGAGTTGTCAGCTATCTTCTTACTGGTTCCTAGTTTCACTTTTGGATTTTCAGATTTTAAATCTAGGACATTTGTCTCAAGTGGATGAACCTGGTTCTTCAGAGCAGTGTTTTCACTTACAGTCTCACTTACTCTGAGTTCCAGGTTTTTACACTTTGCTTTTAAAATTACACACTCCTTAGACAACTTTTCTTTTTCCTTATTAATTACTTCAGATTCATCAATAAAGTCTAGCAGCAATTCATAGAGTTTTTCTTTGGACATGAATTTAATCTTGTCTTTGAGATGGAATATACTTACCTCAGATTTCTCATCTGATTCACCAATTGTCATAATTGCTTGTTCATCTTCATCT
This sequence comes from Nicotiana paniculata, assembly GCA_005239505.1. Lineage (NCBI taxonomy): Eukaryota > Viridiplantae > Streptophyta > Magnoliopsida > Solanales > Solanaceae > Nicotiana > Nicotiana paniculata. The sequence goes on along the minus strand of MDKI01196172.1, from coordinate 4,741 downwards.
TCATCATCTGACTCCTCATCTAAACTTTCTCCCCAAGCAGTGACCATAGCCTTTGTTGATACTTTGTTTTTCTTGGGATGAACCTGTTCCTTCTTCCGGTTTCTTCGTCCAGACCTTTCCTTTTTCCATTCAACTTCCCACTAAGGGCAGTTCTTGATGTGATGATCAGTCTTCCCACATTTGTAGTAACCCTCATTAGTTGATTTTTTCGGTACCCTTGCCTTGTTGTAGTTTCCACCTCTTGAGGAGCCATTTCCTCTCATAAGATATTTATTGAAATCCTTGGTGATCATAGCCATTTCATCTTCTTCCAGATCTGCTCCTTCAGTGATTCTCAATGCCAGACTCTTTTCCTTCTTCGGAACATCCATCGTCATTGTCTGCCTTCTAAGTTCATAGGCAGTAAGATTTCCAATTAGCTCATCCAGTTTGAGAGTTGCAATGTTCTTGGATTCTTGAATTGCAGTGATCTTGCTCTCCTAAGATACTGGAAGAACTGTTGTCAAAATATTCTCAACCTTGTCTTCCTTAAGAAGATTCCTTCCAAGATATTTCAGTTCATTAGTCAATGTAGTGAACCTAGTGTACGTCTCTTGAATGGTCTCTCCTTCCTTCATAGAGAAATTCTCATATTGAGAATATAGTAGAGTACCTCTAGCCCTCTTCAATTGAGCAGTTCCTTCATGAGCCACTTGCAAAGTGTCCCAAATTTCTTTGGCAGTAGTGCAGCTTTGAATTCTATTGTACTCATCTGGACCAAGTCCACACACAAGCCAATTCTTGGCCTTAGCATTCTTTTCCCACTTTCTCAAATCCTCAGCACTGCAGTCAGCTCTTGTCTTTGGCACGTCTACTCCTTCAGCATTCTTCGTCATGCTGGTCATAGGACCATTAGTAATTATGACCCATAGCTCATAATATTCACCAATTATATGATCTCTCATCATGTTCTTCCACCAGGAGTAGTACTGCCCATTGAAGAGTGGAGGCCTAGCGGTTGATTGTCCTTCCTGGTTCCCAGGTGGTGCACTCATCTTGATCTTTTCCTAAGGTGTTAGCCTCTTCAAGGATAACCTGCTCTGATACCAATTGATGTCCTAAAATGTCAATACCACACAAGAGGGGGGGTAATTTATGTGGTGTCCGATTTTTGCGTGCACTAGTTATAGAAGGACCAGGTTCTTCGATGTGTTCCAACCTATACTGTTTGCGGAATAATAAATACATAAAATAAGGAACACAAGGATTTTACGTGGAAAACACCTAGCTCAAAAGGTGAAAAACCACGACCTACTTTCCAGTAGGATTTTCCCAAACACTCCACTAAAATCACTGAGCCAAAACCAGCATTTACAAAAACTCTTTGTAAACTTAGGATTAACTCTAATCCTTTTGTGGAAAACTAGCCTCTAGCTATTTGCAACAAACTTCAACTTATCTATAACTTGAAACACACAGTACCTATTACAGATGCTTCTAGATAAAGTTGAAAGGTACAAGTTGAAATCACCTACTAAAAGTAATTAAACTAGACTAAAAGACAACAGTTGGAACTGGTTCTTCTAGCTGGTCCAAGTAGCTTCAGAGTCGCTCACTTAAATCTCACACGAACTGCTTGCAAAATTTGCCTTGCTAATTTTCAATTCTTGCTTAACTTCTGCTTTTGTGCATGTCTGTACAATATGAACAATTTGCAATATATAAGATTAGTAGACGAGAGATTTACTAGAGTTCAAATGCTACTCTTCCTTGGTGGAAGAGTTCTAGTTAATCTCAACTCCTCGAATCCTTCCTTATCTTTGGTTCTGTTCTTATTGAATAAGGAGTCCTTCTCCTTATTATCTTGCAATCTTTTCGACCAGGAGATATCTCTTTAATTCGTATATTTCATTTATCTCATGCATGTGCACCTCACGTGCCTTTAACTGTGCATGTGTCTATGTCTCCAATGATAGACCTGGTTCAACATTAAGTTCCTTTGTCAATCTTCAAAACCATTCAATTTCTTGGGCCAACAATCACTAGGACAGAACTGCTCTGATACCACTTTTGTCACGACCCAACCTTATGGGCCGCAACGGGCACCCGGTATCTTACTCAACCGAGTACAAACATACATATCTTTCTTATCGTTCTCTCATTGGAAAATGGGCCAAACGGGTCGTCATGGGTTAAACAGAATAAACATAGGGGAATACTCAATATAGGACGACCCAACCTGATATAAAAACTTTTACATGTGACATACGGGCCTATAAGGCCAAAATAATCACTCGTATACTGAATATAGGCTGACAAGGCCATACAATATTTCATATATATGACATATGTCTACAAGACTCTAAGAGTACATAAACGTCATAAGACCGGGACAGGGCCCCGACACCAATTAATACATGTCAAAATCATACTAACCAAATAAGCAACTCCGGAGCAAATGGAGCGCACCAACATCTTCTGCTGAGCTGATAGCCTACTTGGAGGACTCTCAACCTGTCTATCGGGACCTACGGGCATGAAACATAGCGTCCCCGGGCAAAAGGGACGTCAGTACAAATAATGTACCGAGTATGTACTGAATGAAAATCAGTAAACAATAGACATGAAAGAAGCATGGTGTAAAAGACTCAACATGTATATCTGAATAACTCTGTGAATTATTTAATATTATAATGTCATGCATATAATTGTCATAACATGCATGAGTATATGCGTTCATAACATCATCAAGCCTCATAGGGCATCCCATCATATCATCTCAGCCAGTGTGGGCAAAATCATCAACGTATACCAGTTGATCAGGCGGTGGTGCGTATATATACGCGTATATAATGACATCTGGTCATGGGTCAATATAAATGAATGCAATGCATGATAAGTACGTAAATAAAATCTTTCGGAGTGTCATAAGACCATTATGCCTCTGATTAATATCATGAAATAGACTTTATCAACTTACGTATTTGCTGAGACCCATGAACATATGATAGAATAATAAGACTTATAGAAAAACAAGAATATACATATCTCTAGCATTTCTACGAATAGAGTAATTTATGAAAGTTGTGCATTTGCTTGTTTCATTTGTATCGTATGGATCATGCCAAAAGAAAGAAGGGATAGCCTTAACGTACCTGAGTTGATTCTCTTGAAAATTTCTCTAACACACATTAATTTTGACAAAACACGTGACGGCAAGATCGGAGTAGGAAAAAATCTGTATGATATTCTTGAGAAAGATTGCACCGTACTCCCTTAGAATCGCAAAATCCCGTTACTATTACGCCCTATAACTTCGCATGAATTCCTTGTTGAAGATCGTACTTGGCAGATGTAGAACAAGTCAATTTTGGTGAATTTGATCACACTTTCCTTGCTGAAGAAAGAACGTTCCATTCCATGTTGAATTGAAGTCTATTCCTAGCATATATACCTCAATTCTTCCATAATAATAATGTAGTAAATAATAATGTAGGAAGATTGGCTTAAGGCTTTTGGTTGTGACCCCACTTTAGGGGATGACTAAGCTACAAATATTCTCTTAAAATGTCACTTTGCAACATACTTTAAGAGTAATTTGATTGACTTTAAGTTGTTGCCACGTTAGTTGTTCAATTCTTATCTAATAATGTCTTAATTAATTCCTTAATTAATTTGCTAATCCCCTATTAACCAATATTATCCAATTATTCACATAATTAGGAATTATCTCAAATTACTTAAAATACTAATTACTTTTAACACACTTTATACCCCTTACTATCATAGTCATGTGGTACCCTGTATGACACTAGTCCATAAATACGGAATATTATAGCTTGGACCGTATTTTACCTCAAAATGTCAACTTTAACGAAACTCATTTTCTTTGACTTTCTTACTCTCGTACCTTCACGAATTTACTTGTCACTTGTTTGAAATGACATAATATTTATAACCTCAAAATAATCTTATCCCCGAGCTTATATCAATTTACTCATGGTGTACTTTCATGTACGAAAATATGGGGTGTAAGAGAAATGCGCCAGTCTGAACCACACTCTCCATAAGGCCAACCAAACGTACTAAAGCATCCTGAAGCACTGGGGTGGCAATGAACCCCTCTAGGGCCTGAGCTGGTCCGGTAGGAAAAGTCTGGGTTGGAACCTCCGCGTCAAACTCTACCTGAGGCTCCGCTGCTGGGGCTGCTGTTCGGGCTCTGGGCTGAACCCTGCCCCAATCTTGGCCTCTGGCACGGCCTCGACCTGGACCTCGACCCGTCGTAGGAGCTTCCACTGGAGGCTCTGGCTGTTTCTCAACTGAAGAAGTGGTACGTGTTCTCGCCATCTGCGAGAGAATAAGATTAGAAGAGTTCAATCAGTATTGAGAAAACAAAATCGCACGACAGAGAAGAATAGAAGTGAAATTTGTTCCTAAACTTCATAACCTCTGGGAGATAAGCACAGACGTATCCGTACCAATATCCCATACTCTACTAAGCTCATTCGTGAATTGTGAGACCTAGGCAACCTAGTGCTCTAATACCAACTTGTCACGACCCGGATTTCCCACCGTCGGGACCATGATGGCGCCAAACATTATACTTGCTAGGCAAGCCAACGTTAGAGAATTGTAAACCAATCCCTTTAAAATAAGTAGTTAACAACAATTAAGCTATGACGAATTAAATTAAATGCGAAATTTTGTATATCAGCTTAAATATATATATATATATATATATATATATATATATATATATATA
>MDKI01149219.1:0-10396 GCA_005239505.1 Nicotiana paniculata | reverse complement strand
ATTTTATTTCCCACCATTTCCCAATTCACACTCTTAGACTTTTAAGCCCAATGCTTAAAGTCATTTTTGTATAGTGACAATCTATTTTGTATTTATTTCAACATTATGCATAATGGATATTCAGTGATATCCAGGTTTTTCTTTTTCATCTCCATATACAAGCGCACACTCATTTTTTGTATAGTGGCAGTCTATTGTATATAAATTGTATAGTGAAAGACTATTTTAAGCCTCATTTGTTTGCACTTAATGGAGGTCTGAATCTTAATCATTCGGATCTCAGGGATTAAGTGCATTTATTTTTAAAGTCTGAATCTTAATTTTTCAGATCTTAATCGTTAAGTGTTTTTTTTTTTTTTATTTCACAACCATTAATGTGTCTGAATATGTTTATATGATTAAGTCATATAACAGAGATTTAATTTCATTAAGATGTTATCATCTATCATTATTAAACACCGTCACCGCCTACCATCACCAACTACCACCATGTCGCTCACCACCACCATACTCAACCACCACCACCATCCTCAATAATAGCCGCCACAATTATCGACTACCACCGCCCACCATCACCACTACTCCATCACCATCATTCTCAACCACAGCTAATACTCATCCGTCTCAACTACCTCAACTAACCACTTCATCACCATCAACAACCAGCCGGCATTGTCCATTATTATAAACTACCACCCCCCACTACCATATTCCTCAATCACAGCTATCACTACCACTCGCCATTATTAACTATCACCACCCACCACCACCATACTCAATCATAATTGCCACAACTATCAATCACCACTAGCTACTACCATGAACCACCACAAGGTGACAAAACTACCACAAATCACCATCTCTAGTCAGCATTCACAAATACTACCGTTAGCCATCACCACCAGCATCTATCATATTTTAATGTATCCCGAACGTTATTATCCCCCCAAAAAATCATGGCATATTTAAGACTACTAGTTTTGAATATACTTATTTCTTTATTAAATTTCATGTTAAAATAGTTAAATAATCGCAAAGAGTATAAAGTATTTCTCCTTTTTATTCTGGTCTGCAATACATGAGGCTTTGAGTCCTTGACCATCAACTCGAAAAAGACAGAAACTTTGTAGGTAGCATCAACGAAAATTAATTAATTATAAGTACTTTATGTAAATGCAACCCTCAATCAAAGTGAAGAACACATAATATTGTCAGCTCTTAAACGTTCTTTTTATTAGCTTTAGCGTGGTACAGAAGAAAAAATCAAACATAATAAGGTTAGGACAAAACTTAATCATGGCCAAGTCACATATTTTCTACGAGGATATATACTTTCAATAAGAGGAAAAGATATGGAACACGTTATCCTTATACTTTGGAACAATAAATAAAAGTACAACTCAAGTAAAAGGCAAAATAAATGGGATATAGTAGCACAAAGAAAGATGAATTCAAGCTACATAAAAGGGCACATGCTATTATGAATCATTCAAGTGCTGGAAGATCAATTTAGGCTAGCCATTATAATTTATTTGGGGCTGTAAATTGTATGACTTAATTCATGGCTAGTGAATGATAATTATTTTCACTAGCCGGCTACAAATGAAATTTGCTCTATATTTTTACTTGTAAGACACAGATAAAATATTTGAAGATGATCGAGTGATGTGTGATAGAGTGACAGATTGATCAAAAGACAAACGAACAATGAAACTATTTCGTCCATTCACTTTTATTTATCCACTATACAAAAAATATATTTTGACCTTTACTTGTCCAAAATACCAAATCAAGAAAAAGACAATCTTTTTTCCCCCTATTTTACTCCCATCATTAACTACTCATTCTCCAAATTATTTTTCAAGACTTTTGGAAATGCTATAATTATTATGGACAAAATTGTAAAATACATATTTCATTTACTATTTCTTACTTACACAAATGTCTCAAATAAGTCTCAACTTACCAACCTCTAGCCATTAGTCATAGACTTACCAAAACTAGTCAAACACATATAATTATTGAAAAATCAAATAAATAAGGTTCTTTCTCTCAAAGAATCACATGCAAAAATCTTCTTCATATTTTTAAGCGTGATTAACAACATTAGATGCAATACCAAAAGGACATGGATGGGGTAGCAAATAAGGTGATGAAATATAAAAAATAATATATATATATATATATATATATATATATATATATATATATATAAATATTCCAAAGTCAAAGCAAAAAAAGGAACTTTTTCAATGGGTATAATTGAAATTCATTGAAAACATATAGATAAGTCAATATACAAAATTTGAGGAAGATTGGATGTGATTTGAACTGATTTTACATCAAAATTCATAATTAAATCGAGTTCAAAAAATTCTTCTGCGACACATGTATCACGCATGTATCTCACACACAGGTATATATGTGATACACAATTGATACAAATATGATACATATGGGATACACAAATGATGCACAGTGTGATACACATATCATTTTTTTTTTATGTTGAGTTTTACTTCGAATATTCAATTCAAACCACCTCAAAACTTCACCAAATCATCCCAAAGCTGAGATTTAAGCTCCTTAAAATGTACTCAATCTATTCTAATAACACCCATTCAAAAGAAAGCAAAAATTTGATATTTTTTTCTACAAATAGCTAATTGGCTAATATTAGTAATATTTGACTAATATTAATAATATTTGACTAATATTAGTAATATTTTAAGAATTGACCATTTTTTATAATGAACTACTTATAAATAGACATAGCTGATAGTTTCCCGACATAGTATTTCTTTATTACACCCAAGTGTGACCGAGTGATCAATGAAGTTATGAAATTCATAAGACCCAAGAATTCAATTTCCAATAGAAACAAAAATCTTTTTATTTACTTAAATCGTTATGAATATGGTTATTCCGTATCTATGTTAATAAAAGACAGTAGATATTATTAGAATAATCGTATTGTGCGCAAACTGGTACAAACACTATTATTATATTAAAAAAGTACACATTTATTTGCATGACAACTATTATGTTGACCGTCAAATTATACAAAGGTCAATAATTGATATGAAAATTAAGGAGGTTTATCAACAACCACTCAAATGTAGAGAAACTCTTGGTGACCCCAAAGCATGTTGTCAAAAATAGATGCATTGAGATGTGTTGGCTTCAACAACTCCTTTCTTTTCCTATGATTTTTCACAATTTTTTTTTAAATTTTATGATCCTACTTTTTTTTTATAATATAAGAGATTTATTTTTATACGTAAGAAATTTGTCATTTATACATAAAAAAAAATTAAAAATTATTTTCTTAATTTTAATAAAGGATCGTATGTACAAATAACACTTTTTTCCATAAATCAGGAATCAGATTTAAATATGTTTGTGTGGTCCTATGAACTTGTGTCCATAAACATCCTTAACTGCCTTCAACTTTATGATGCTAATGCCAGCTGTGACCTGTCTCAAATTGGATACTGAATCCCACCACATAAAAAAAAACTGAATCACATTCCTAGATCAAGATCTCTCTTTTATAGTACAATTCCAGCTCTGTCATGTCCATCTTCATATACTTACACAATAATACAAGGAAAATCTTGAAACATCTCATTTATATGAATTTTTAGTTTTTTACTATGTCCCTAATACTCAATTAGGCTTGTTTTAGTTCAATATTATTTTCTGAATTGTAAATTGACTACTTTGTGTTGACTGTCAACCAAAGGCGGACCCACTTACACCATTGAGGTGTCAACAAATCCCGTAAAATTTCGATTGAGATTTTATATATATATATGTAATGATTATATAAATAACTTGATATTCTGAACACTAAAAGTTTTTAAGGGGCACAAAAATCGTGAGTCTGCCTCTACTGTCTACCTATGACAACCCTCCTCCTTTTTCGTCTTAAGACCAATACGCAATGTGAGCAAACTCACACCGGCGAAATTCTCATCTATAATGTGGTAAAAAAGGGGGAAAAAACAAAGCAAACAAGCACAATTTACTTACTTTTGGGATCAAGTGCATTATCCTCTTCCTACGGAGCACACTGGAAAATCATTGTCAACTTGAGAGGGAAAAAAACAGTAAAGCTTTGCAGGAAGATAGATCCATGCCCTGTTACTGCAATTTAAGTTACTGCAGTGGTTGTGGGGTTGATCTAAAGGCTGAATTTATTTATTTTTGGTTCTCATCCAGTGTCTGGTACTCACATTGGGTAAATTCTGATTCTCGCTGGGAAGTATCACATTAGGGGCAAAGTGCTCCCTAACAACGGCGACTGCACATCCAGGGACTCGAACTCTAGACCTCTGGTCAAGGATGATGGACTGCTTTGTTAGAGGCTGAATTTGAAGTACACTTTTGTGCATGTTCATTCTTCTGATATATAACACATGACTGTGGGCCTGACAAAGTGAAAATATGGCAAAAAGTTAAGGACCGGAAGCTATGTACGGTTTTATTGGGAGAAGAACACTGTTGTCATGAGAACCGGAAACAACCTTAGGTGAAAATTCAATGACACCACAAGCCAATCAAAAGGGATTGAATTCAAGGCTTTGTTTTGATGGCAGTTGGTAGGCAAACATGTTTGCCCCATACCATCTTGATTACTCTGTACCATGGGGGTCTATTTGTAAGCAGATTAAGTTATCCCACGATAATAATAATAATAATCGCTTTTAATGGCATAAGGGGGATAAAGTGAGATATTCAATATTAAGTCTGTGATTAAATTTATACTATGTTTGGTTGATGGTATAAATTTATCGCAGGATAAATTTATACCATCAACCAAACAAGGTATAAATTGAATCATTTACCTTATCCCACCTTATCCCGCGTATGGGTCGTTTGGTACGAGGTATAAAGTGGGATAGGCGGTATAAAGTTATCTCGTTGCCGGTACCGTCAATCAAACAAGGTATAAATTTAATTTAGACTTATTCCAGAATATCTCATCTATCCCACCTCATCTCATCAAATATGAAATTATTTTATTCCATCTCTCATGTGGTATAAATTAATATTGAGATTATGATCCAAGAATTATAATTCCAAAATAATTTAGTGTGCGTACCAAATAATTGACTGACAATAACCTAAGCCTAACTATATCCTTTCTTTAACTTTGTTTTGTGGGAAAAGGGTAAAATTGAAATGACCTTAAGTTTACTTTCCTATACTTTCAAGTCATTCATATTTTTGTCATTAGCAAATAGTCTCGTACTTGCCCTTAATTTTAACGGAGTTCTAACCTAAAAGTAGTATGAAGGGTAATCTTTAACCATCTCAAAAAATAAGGGCATGCAAATTTGGACATTTTTTCCTAAAGTATCTTGTCTAAAGTTCCCTAAGTCAAGTGTAAATATGAAACAATTTGCTAACAATAAGAATATAAATAACCTTACAATATAATAGACAGTAAAATTAAAACATTCCGAGGGATATATTTGGACCTTTTCCTTTGTTAAATTTATATTCTTCTTTAGTTCAATATTTCTCTTTTTTCCTTTTTCAGTATTGAGAGTTTTTACTTCTTTCCATTTTCTTGTGCTACTTAGACGACTCTCATTCACTGACGAAGCTAGAAATATTTTCAAAGTTCAGAATTGAAAGAAATAAAAAAAATTCTGATAAAGGGTGTTCAGTATATGTTTTATGCATCTAAAACCAATATTTTACTTATACATACAGTGTAATTTTTCGTAATATTTCGGCGAAGAGTGGTCAACTTGTTTGACCAAAAAGTATGAAATATTTTGTTAAACTAATTAAAATAAAAAGGTGATGGCTAAATCCTAGTTAAATCTAATAAGATCTAGATCTAACATGTGATTATACAAATAATGCCGAATAACGTTTGAACCAACTTAATACAGACGGTATTAAATGATGCTATAAAAATGAACGGATGGACAATGATGAGCAATAAATATAGTAAATGACAATAAATGTAAATAGAGAGAATGATCCACCAAATATTGAATAAGGTGGATGATTCTTCCCTCTAACAACAATGTAAGACAAATGGATATGGGAATATATGAGACTTTCTCAGATCTGATGCGAGAAAAGGTGGAACAAAAAACACATCGAATCACTGTGGAAAGGTATTATTTTGTATTGTCTCTCTAGAGTCAACTTTTCATAAGAGTTCTTATCAGAATGAATGTTACACGCCTTTTGCCATATCTCTTCCACTATTTATATGGGATACTCCCAAAAAATCCTAGTAAAGTACAACTTTGAGAGTTCCAAAACCACACTAGCCGTTATTCCTTTTCCTACTGCTCGACCTCAGTTTTGATGGCTCACTTTGCGGCCCAATACTGTCAACCCCTGGTCGACCTCAACCTGGTCGCCCATGATGAGCCACTGTCCTCACACTCGATCACTTTTTCATGCCGAATTTTCTCGATCGGATTTTGACTCATGCACAACTGACCACCCTTAGCAAAAGATGGCTTCACCCCTGCTCTCATTAGTAAGATATGAAATACAATCAGGGGAGAATCCAACATTTGAGTTATAAGTTCAGTTGAACACACTAAACTTTGAGCAGAAACAGTCAAAAGGAATAAAGAAATGAAAGAAAGAGCATATAATTGTGTATGACTTCAAGTCCAATGACACCTTCAAAGGAGACAGAATTGAGGGGGCAAACATACTATAGCATAAATAATTTATAAAAAGGTTAATATTATAATAAAAATGGCATGTAGCATTGGGTCAGGAAGATCTTAGGCAGGATTTCTGCACTTAAAAAAGGGTCTTAAATTTATATATAGGAAATATTCCGACATTATTTTTGGAATTTCCCACTCATTTCTGTACTTTTCTGATTGCCCATTACCCTTGTAACATTTTCATTATCATTCATTTGCAAATTTTTTTCCTATATATTAACCTATGATTTTCCGAGTCATTACGATAATAAGAATTACTAGGAAGCAAACAAGGAATTCATGGGTACTTAATTTTTTTTATTATTTTGGGCACTTAATTTGAACCTGAATATCCAAGAATAAGCAGAATATTTAATTGAAGGACGAGAAATCCTTTTGAACAACCCGTTATAATATGAAATCTTTTATATCCTAAAATTAATACATCAGGTTGATTGTTGTCTAGGTTTTGGCCAAATTATAGTCAAAGCCTATTTTCCAATATTTTGCTCCATTTTAAAAATGAATTTCAAGAAGTCTGTTATGAAACAATAAAAGAACAAGAACAATATTGCAGAGAAAGAGAGAAAAAATTCTTATTGAATTTTGGGATGATTTACAATGGGATAAGACTCCACTATTTATAGGGGAAAATGACTTAGCCACAAAGTAGAACTCTCTAAAAGATAGACATTCACTCTAAATAGAGTTCTATTTATAACACTCCCCCTTGAATGTCTATTCAACAAATAATGTATCTCGTTAAAATCTTAACTAAAATAAAACTCAATGGGAAAAAAAATTCTGGAAAAGGGAAAAGAGTACACATGTTTAGAAATGCGTCTTTTGGTTGCCTCGTTAAAAACCTTGCAAGGAAAACTCAGTGGGACAAAACCTCTTAAGGAAAAAAGAGTGCAACGCGCATTAACTCCCCTTGATGAGAGCATCAATTCACATCCTTGAGCCTTCTCATCCCGATCTTGTACACTAACTTCTTGAAGGTTGACGTCGGTAGAGATTTTGTGAACAAATCAGCCATATTATCACTTGAGCGAATTTGTTGCACATTGATATCACCATTCTTTTGAAGATCATATGTGAAAAATAACTTTGGTGAAATGTGTTTTGTCCTATATCCTTTTATGAATCCTCCCTTCAATTATGCTATGCATGCTGCATTGTCTTCATACAAAATCGTGGGTAGTTTGTCACACTCCAAACCACATTTGTCTCGAATAAGATGTATTATAGACCTCAACCACACACGTTCTCGACTTGCTTCATGAATAGCAATTATCTTTGCATGATTAGATGAAGTAGCCACGATCGATTGCTTAGTCGATAGCCAAGATATGGCAGTGCCTCCACAGGTAAACACATAACCTGTTTGAGATCGGACCTTATGTGGATCAGATAAATACCCAGCATCGGCATAACCAACAAGATCAGGACTGCAATTATTGCCATAAAATAATCTCATATCAGTAGTTCCTTTTAGATACTGTAATATGTGTTTGATTCCATTCAAATGTCTCCTTGTAGGAACAGACCTATATCTTACTAAGACATTGACTAGAAAAGTTATGTCAGGCCTTGTAGTGTTGGCAAGATACATTAGTGCACCAATTGCATTAACATATGGTACTTCAGGACCAAGTAGCTCTTCATTCTCTTCTCGATGTCGGAATGAATCCTTATTCACATCAAGTGATCGAACAACCATCAGAGTACTTAATGGATGTGCTCCATCCATGTAAAACCGTTTCAGTACCTTTTCTATGTAGGTAGATTGATGAACAAAAATTTCATTTGCCAAGTGTTCAATTTGCAACCCAAGACATAACTTTGTCTTTCCGAGATCTTTCATCTCGAATTTTTTCTTTAAATAATCAATTGCCTTTTGGAGTTCTATAGGAGTTTCAATAAGGTTTATGTCATCAATATATACGGCAAGTACAACAAATTCCGATGTTGTTTTCTTTATAAAAATACATGGACAAATGGCATCATTTATATAACATTCATTTAATAAATACTCACTAAGACGATTGTACCACATACATCCCGATTGCTTTAGACATACAAAGATCTTTGCAATTTGATTGAAAATATTTCTCGGGACTTTGATTTATGTGCGTTAGGCATTTTAAATCCCTCAGGAATTTTCATGTATATCTCATTATCAAGTGAGCCATAAAGGTAGGCGGTAACCACATCCATTAAATGCATGTCAAGCTTTTCATGGACAGCAAAACTAATGAGATAACGGAACGTTATAGCATCCATAACGGGTGAATATGTCTCTTCATAATCGACACCAGGCCTTTGTGAAAATCCTTGTGCAACAAGGCGTGCCTTATATCTTTGTACCTCATTTTTCTCATTCCTCTTGCGTACAAAGACCCATCTATAGCCAACAGGCTTAACACCATTAGGTGTTTGGACTACAGGCCCAAAAACTTCACGTTTCGTAAGTGAATTCAACTCTGATTGGATTGCTTCTTGCCATTTTGGCAAATCATGTATTTGTCGACATTCTCCAACAGATTGAGGTTCAAGATCCTCATTATCTTGCATAATGTTAGATGCAACATCATATGCAAAGACATAATTCACCACTATATCCAATTGATTCAAATTTGTCTCAATATCGATTGGATTTATTAATACTTCCTTATTTTCTTGAGTCTCGGGCTCATTGGTTTCCTCATGAATCTCAGAATTTATTAAATCGTGGATTTCTTCATGAGACTCTTTCGTAGTGTCATTTTGATCATTTATTTTCTTTTTTCTAGAATTTCGATCCTTAGAACCCAATGGTCTGCCACGTTTTAGGCGTACTTGTGACTCATTAGCTGTGACACTAGAAGATTGTCCAATAGGGACATCAATACTGATTGGAACATTCTCTGCAGGGATATGTGATTTTGTTATCCTTTTCAAATCCGTAAATGCGTCTGGCATTTGATTTGCTATTCTTTACAAATGGATAATCTTTTGCACCTCTTTTTCAAAAATAGAGGTACGTGGATCAAGATGAGACAATGATGGATTTTTCCAAAAAAATTTCCGTTTGGTTTCACCATTTTCTCCCCTGAATTTTGGGAAAGTTGTCTCATCGAATTGACAATCTGCAAATCGGGCAGTAAATAAATCCCCCGTTAATATTTCAAGATAGCGAATAATGGAGGGCGATTCGAACCCAACATATATTCCTAACCTTCTTTGGGGACCCATTTTGGTGCGATATGGCGGTGCTACAGGCACATATACTGCACATCCAAAAATTCTTAAATGGGATATATTAGGTTCATGAAAACTAATTGCAACAGGGAATAGTTATGATAATTTGTCGATCTGAGACGAACTAGCATTGCTGCATACAAAATGGCGTGACCCCAAACAGAAGTGGGAAGCCTCGTTTTCATGAGTAACGGTCTTGCTATCAATTGCAGACGTTTAATTAAAGGCTCTGGAAGGCCATTTTGAGTGTGAACATGAGTGAGCTACAGGATGTTCCACTTTTATCCCAATTGATAAGAAATAATCATTAAATGCTTGGGATGAAAACTCAGTAGCATTATCAAGTCTAATAGACTTAATTGGATTATCGAGGAATTACGCCCCTAATTGAATTATGTGCCATTAATTTTGCAAACGTGAGGTTGCGAGATGACAATAGGCACACATGAGACCATCTA